>JACDNR010000297.1:0-18807 GCA_013421045.1 Propylea japonica | reverse complement strand
AAAATGGCATTTGGGTTTCAATGTTGACGAAAAATGATTCAAGTGTAATGTAAGAAACCTTTCGATTAATGCTGATAACTTTGTGGCATATCTGGTGTAATGTATTTTGCTAAAATAATACTCAGTATTCTTCGCAGTAACGTATATCATTCCCAATGAGGATTATTTGTGGTACTAAACTGCCAAAATTAATCCAGCATTTAAAATAAAAATGCTTCATTTCAGAGGCTGACATTTTTAGTAATTTTTTCTTTACTTGATCCAATGAAATTAGGGGTGGCTTGTTGTGATTTGGACTAAAATTGAAGTAGTAAGCAATCTTTTGATTCAAAATATCTAACGAAAAAAATTTGTCAATGAAATATATTGGTGTAATAGGCAACTCATTATTTGTACCCCCACACCTTCATATATGTCATGCGCAATGTCTGTGGAAAAATTGTCAACCACATTGAAACATTTTATATTATTGAGAGAAGTCCGATATTTTATACCTGTTAAAAATGGTGCATTCATAGAAACATCTTGAGTATAATTTTGTAGAGTTCTTAAAGATGCGATATCTTCTTTTACAGCCTTTTGAGTTTCTAAACGGTTCAACTTACAGAATCTACAAAAAGAGTGGACACAAAACTTTGCTGAAACCCTAAAACTGTGTTTAAAGCCAAATTGTCACCTACAAAAAGAGCAACACAGAAATGGATCTCGTACTTTCTATTACCTAAATCTATTTGGATACCTGTATCAAATAAGTAATTCAATTCGTCAATTACTTTAGAAAAAATCACGCCCTCTCCAAATTCTTTAAAATCTGAAGAGTGGTACAGAAGTGCCAGAAATATGTTATCTATATGTGCACGGACCATAGGTGGTAAACATCCTATAGTACAATAAATTGCACCTATTTTGTGTATTCCGGCATGTGACCCAAGAGGGTTGCCACATTCAAAATCATCCTGATAAAGGATTAAAGGAAGTACTATAATGCTAGTATTCACAAAATGAGAAATTTTGTTTTTCCAAATATTAGTTTGAATAATGTTTATGAATAAAATGTTCACGATTAATTCTTGAATGTAGTCAATGATTTCATCTAAAACATTTGCAAAGATAAAAAATTTTTAAGAACTTTCCTCAAACGTATAAACTCTAAAGTATAATTTTTTTGGAGAGTTGGTGCTGAGTTGATTTAGATTCAACTTTTGACCTATCACAAACTGTTCGGGGGGAACATAATAACCTAACTCAGTTAAATATTTGAAACGCAAATGCTCTGTATCAAATGACTCAAATAAATTTTCAAATTCTTCGAAATAGTTTCGTAAGTTGAAATGTGCCTCTTCAGAAAGCATATTAGAAGCAACATAATTCAACACATGATCCTTGAACATCGTTATTGGACCAGTGAGCAAATTTTTGACAACGGACATAATTTTATCAATATCTTCTTACAAAAACGTTTTTTCATTATACAGGCTTGTTATAAAACGAACACTATTTTCTGTCAGCAGTTTTTTGAATTCCTGTAACAAATTTTCAGTACTATCTCTTGTTTCAACTTGAAGGTCCCAATTTATTCTTATTTCAATTTTTGAGGAAGAAGCTGTGCAAACTGAATTAGATGGGGATACTAAAGCAGCTACTGAACTATCATCATCAGGATACTAATATGACTTTTGTAGTGCTTCCTAAACGCTTTTAAATTTGGAAAAGGTCTTCCACATTGACTTTCACCACAAATAAATTTACCAATTTCTTGGCACCTATGAAAAGTTTTCATGTGCATTATCAGAAAATTTACATTTGTGAAACATTTGGAGCAAAAGTTACACTTAGGCATAATGATTACCAATTTCTTGAAGTTGCAATGAATATACCTCACTTGTATAATGTTAAAGTTGATTAATCTAAATGATACTTGATATCACTGATAACAGCAGAACTAGATGGATTTTTTTTGACTGACCTTGTATCATAAACAAGTTCTTGTATAAAAATCCAAATGGCCTCACTTTCTACCGGATACTCCAAATCGAGTGCATGAAATAATTTGTAGAGCAGTTCCAAAGTTCTGATACTTGTATCAAGTTTGAAGGTGTGCTCATTAACTATAATGTAAAATGCATCTGGCTGTTCTAGTGGTCCAACTACAGAAGCTATAGCTGCACAGGAAGTCCATATTCTTCATGCTTCCTCCTCCTATTGGCATTTCGTTCCAATAATTCGTCGAAGTTCTGAAACAATATTGCTCTTGAATATCACAATTGAAAGTTGAACAATAATTTTAACTAAGACACTTACTGAAACATGCATAAAAAAGCCTTCTTGCACTTCACACCTTGTTGGTCTCCAAATATCCCCCTTGTTTCTGGCTTTCTTGATCGTTGTTGTAGAAAACAGATACGGAAGGGTCAGAAGGACATGAAGACTATTATCTAAATATGAACAAAAAATAATTAGGCATCACTGAAATCCAGTCACAACATTAATCAATTGTCAAAATCCCATGTGAGAGTCCATCACCACAAAAACAATAAGTTGTCTGAACAAATGGTGAATTAAAAGTCTGAAATCTAACATAATTTTTTTTTCCTAAAAGTTTAAAAAACTGAAACCCTTCTGAAAAAGCATCTTCAAATTCAATTTTGTCAATCAAATAATATTATTTGATATACTTTTCAAGGTTTTAGAAAAGAAAAAAAAAAAATATTATGCTAGATTTCAGATTTTCAATTCACCATTTCTTCAGACAACTTATCATTGTTTTTTAAGTGATAGGTATGTTCTTATAGTTATGGCTCTAAAGATGGCTACTGAAGTAGCCTAAACATGTTAGCCAAGAATGAAAATTTTTCATGAAGTGAGTATTAAGACCCTTTCCCATTCTTGATAAGATAAAACGATAAAGCACAATTCAAAAGTATGAGAAATTGATACCTTGATACTGAGTTTGTCCCAAACTTATATTCCTTTCTTTAACTTCTTTTAAAATTGCAGCAGAAATTTTGGCCAAGAAGTATAAATTGCATCTGCCTTTTCTGGGAATCGTTTATTAAAATCTGATTCTATCTGAAAATGTTAATATAATGTAGGTAATATGGATATAAAAGATACCTTCGTTGAATAAAATCAAATAATAATACTCACTAACTCTATTCCACTATTCAATTTTAAACATGGAAAATCATTAAAGATAGTCTCCAGGTTGCTATTTAAATACAGTCGTCTTCTTATTTTGCATGTCTTTTGCCACGAATCTAAGATTCTTGAGTATGGTTCAGTGGGCAACTTTCAAATATTCCAAATGTTCATTCTCTTCTTCGTGCTTTTCTTCATTGTTGTCCTCGAAAGTTGGTTGAATATTGAGTTTCTTCAATGTGTTCGCTTGACGCAATGCTGTCTTCACATTAACGTACCTAGACCAAATTTACCCTTAGGTCCATATGATTTTTGTCTTTTCCCCCAGGGCAATATGGCACATAGTATGTGCAGGCTTTCTCATTCATAAAGATTGTTTCTATTTCTTCTGATATACGCAAGAGAGTACTTGCCTTAATTCTAAAAATATATGATAATATAAATAAGATGGAAATTTGAGAGAATAATATACTCACTCTGTGCCATACAATGCTATGAGCTCATTAATTATCACTTTACATAATTTTGTCTATAGTCATTAGTTAACTTTGATTTATTCGACAAAGCTATCTGGCCATCTGTAATTTTTTCAACACTAATTCAAGTCCCTGAAATCCGTTAAATTCATGCATATAAGAAAAACTATTACTATTTCAAGACAAGCACATCTATGCAAATGTAAATACTAACAAAAATATTATAGCAGCTAATACTCACTTGTGGAAATACACTATCTACACATTTAATTTTGCTTGAAGAACATTGCTCAGGTTCAGAATCAGAGTTTTGCAATGATCTTTTCAAAGGACTTGGTGGTTTAAAGAAAGTTAGATTTTCAATTGTATTCAGAGATTCGATCACCTTTAGTGTCTCTGCATCAGGCTCAAATAAAATACTATCTCCCTCTGAGACACACTTACTGTACTTGCACTAGCCGTGTTTCTTGCACTTGTCCCTAAAAGTGTAAAGTGTAAATCACAATGAATACATCTTTCGTCCACACATTGAGAACTTTTTTGGTACGTAAATTCTCGTAAAAGATTTTAATTTGTAAGAACTACATCAATAAACTGTTTGTAATGGTGTTTGAACACCAACTTAGGTCCACACTTTGTGAATATTTTATTTATTGTTTCCTCGTCCAGTAAACTGAAGCACTCATCTGTGATGCCCTCGTCTGAGAAAGAAGTAGTTTGATAAAATATGAAGTTCGTTGAAAATGGGGTTAATTTTGAAGAATAAATATAATTAAAAGCGTTTATACAAGTATAGGTACTTACCAATGAAAGATTATATAATCCTCCAGCCCCCATGCTACAATTTATCCTTATAATTATACATGTCTCTGCAGGAAAACTCAAGAGCGTGATCTTACAAATCACAGACAAATGGCACGATGGCACGTGGCACCGCAACGCAACGGTAGTCTGTTCTACCGCGTCCCGCCTGTGCGCGATAGGAACACAGATGTGGTTGTAATCTGCGCAGCTGCGCTTGCGCAGAACTAGAAATTCTAACAGATGTGTTTTTGTGGCTAGAAAGACCTTTATTATGGCTAAAAATGTACTCGCCTGTAGTAATAAAAATGTTTTATTGTCACTAATAATTGGATATGAGCAAAATTCACTTTATTGAGGCAATGAGATCCCTTTATTGTGATTAAAAAGAAATATTAATTTTTAAACACAGCAAGGTTCTTTTATAGAGACAAGGAAACTCTGTATTGTGGTAGCAAAGGAGTACTAGCAAAATTATTTTGTTATGCCAGATCGATAAAATTTTAATCATAAAAATAAATTTTATTGTACTATGCAGATTTTCTCAGCAAAATATTTTTATTAGCCCATTTCTCTCAGTGTGACCCGCTGGTTTCTAATTCCATTATTCTGATGAAATACTCATTTTTTGCACAGGTTCAAACACTCATATAAATTATATTGAAGTAACGACTCACACACTGGAAAAAATACCTCTCTATTCACCTAAATGAAATAAAGAAGACTGCGCGATCGCTTCATTCAGCTCGGAGCTCGGGAAACCCCCTGAAAACCCATGAACTACAGAAGTAAGCGCAGTATCAGTATGACTCGTACGTATCGTATCAAATCAAGTAATACCAAGTAGTTTGATATCAAGTCAAGTAATAATATCTCAATATCAAGTCAAGTCAAGAGTCCAAGTATGTATCGTTACAAGCTTGACTTCCAAGTTCTTCTTGAAAAATCAAGCTACTTGACTTGATGAATCCCTAAGTATTAACAAAAAACGTTACGCCATCCTGCATTTAAGTTGAAATACCAATGTTTTCACGCAATCGGTAGGGTGGATCCAACTGATGATAGCCTTGAACTAATTTTCACAATTTTTGAATAAAATGGGACGTCCAAATAAAATTTCACATCATCAAAAATTCTAGAACTTCGACCTATGGCATCGGTTTGGACCATTTAAGAACTCAATCAGGTCTATTAGCAAAGTGGTTATGGATAGCACTGAAAATCATAGTTATGTTCAAGGTCGGTGCTAGCGCGAAATTAGTAGGATTCACTATTTAAGAAAGTCGTTTTAACAGTTGCTAACTGTAACAACCAGGACTATTACAGTATTCGTTTTGTGGAGTTTCGTGCTCCTGAGCTGTTCCAGTACTTGTGCGCAGCCAATGGCAAGCGTATTTCGAGCTTTGAGTAACTCAGGAGCACGTAATATCTCAAAACGAATAGGCTTTATGAGAAGTGTTTCACTGGCAACGCTTCAGAGGGGTGTTGTTAACGTTAGTAGAATTGTGAATTGATTACTGATGCTATTTGTAAACATATTGTTCCCAGGGAAATAAAGTTTCCAAATACTGAAGAGGAAGTTCAAATGACAGTTCAAGGATTCATGAATAAATTTCGTTTTCCTGGAGTACTAGGATGCATCGATTGTACTCATATTGCAATTATAATCCTCCAGAGAATAATGAAATTTACCCTGTTTACTATAACAGAAAGGGATAGGCTAGTATATACCCAAGTGATTTGTAACTCAAGCCTAATGATCACTTCAATAAATGCTCGTTATCCAGGGTCAACCCACGATGCTGCTATATGGCAAATGTCTTCGATCAGAGAACATACTGAGCAGAAATCTTTTGAAGGAAGAACAAATATATGGCTTTTAGGAGATTCTGGTTATCCTTTACAACCTGGTTAATGACTCCTACACGGAAAAAAAGTAAATGCTTCTTTTAAACCAATACCTTTCAATTTAAGCTGATGTTAGATTGTATATCCCCTAGAGGATATCTATTTCAATGAAGAATATCAAATTTTCAAAGCCTCAGCTTTCAATGTAGCAAATGATTTTTTCAATTCAAGGATATTCATATACACCTTCCAACACTAATCTACTACTCAAAATGAATAAAACGAATACATAATTGTAGTATATGGGAAATAAATGAAGTATAGCATTGGATCATGTAGAATATTTGGTAGGATCATATTGAGAATATGATTCATCAAAAGAAAAATCATCAACATTACATACAGAATTTGAAACGCTTATGTTGAGTATATGAATTCTTGAAGTAAATCTTTGTTTTCTTTGTTTTATTGGGCTTATGATTGATTTGAGTATATTGTTATATCCAAAAGATTCAAATGAATCTTCGGAATGAGATGATTTTATTTTAATTCAATATAATCAATAATTTGGAAATGAAGATACTAAGCTTAAATACAAATTACTTGATATTTGGGTTGATATTTTGATTACGTTCATTTTGAAATGCTAATAAATAATATTATCATGCATATTCTCAAAATATTTTCCCCGAAGGGAAGAATTATTCTATTAACCTTTTATTTTATTTTCATCTTGAAACTGAAAAGGAAGAGAATGAAATTATTGAGTAGGTATACATATTGTTTTCCATTCAAAAATCCTCGACCTTTGGCTTTATATATTTTTCATTTATAATAAACTTGAAGTTAAGGGTAAACATGTTATGTTGTTGTTGAAGCCGGTGAAACGTTAAACCTCACTTTCGAAACCCTGAAGAAGCAATAAAATCATTGCGAAAGCTTGGTTGAGATAAAAGAGTAGTTATTTTTATTAATAATATATAAATATGAATTTATGTGCTTTCGGTGTCTATAGCTTCGATAATAAATTTGAAGTTAAGGGTTTAACGACTCATTAATAAAAATAACTACTCTTTTATCTCAACCAAACTTTCGCAATGATTTTATTGCTTCTTCGGGTTTCGAAAGTGAGGGTTTAACGTTTCACCGGCTTCAACAACAACATAACATACTTACCCTTAACTTCAAATTATTATAAATAAAAAATATAGCCAAAGGTCAAGGATTTTTGAATGGAAAACAATATCTACATATACCTACTCAATAATTTCATTCTCTTCCTTTTCCGTTTCAAGATGAAAATAAAATAAAAGGTTAATAGAATAATTTTCCTCCCTTCGAGGGAAAATATTTCGAGAATTAGCATAATAATATATAGTTTATTAGCATTTCAGAATGAACGTAATCAAAATATCAACCCAAATATCAAGTAATTTGTATTTAAGCATAGTAGTATCTTCATTTCCAAATGATTAATTATATTGAATTACCTTTAAATACTTGAATAACAGATTCCTAACAACCCCAATCCTTCAGAACATCACCAATGTCCACCTGCGAAGTATTCTGCATCATACCCTAAAAATATGAAAAAAGAATGAACTGAACGTATCAAATTAAAATATTGCTTTTCTCCTCGATAATATCTACACCACTCAACGTGAACGAAATCAAATTAATTTCCACGCGTCCTTTCCTACTTCGGCGGCGAATAGAATGAGAAGCTCTGGACCTGTCCAAAGAATATGCAAGCATTGCAAGCGATATACTCCGTTTAAGACTCTAGAGCCCGATTGGATCTCAGATCAGGTGAATCAGAGAAATTTTAACTTCAATCTGAGCTTCCGATCAGAAAAATATCATTATACTGAACATTCCATATTACATAAAGAAGAATATTCGAGGTTTCATTCGAGTTGAAGTGTTTCATTTTCAAATGAAATAGTTTTCATGTTAAAATATGGGATGTTATGAATCGAATATGTGGAAAACTCAGATCGAGTGAAATAATATACTCAGCATAAGTTGTTATAGCTTCAGACAAAGAGCACGCGATATTTGCCCTGAAAAACATTCATATTCCTGAATTGAGATAATCATTATTTGAATGGAATAATGCTTCAAGTTCGAATAGAAAATATTTATTCAAAGTGAAAATTTATGTTGAGAAAATCAATGTTCACATTTGAGCATTTCAGAATTTTAATGCGAAACTTTTTTCATCAAATGAGAATAAAAACTCTTAAAACAAAGTGAAATTAATAAGAATATTGAAATAATCCTTTTGAGAATTCACTTTTTTCTGTGCAAGAATAGCAATTTCGTTTTTTTTCACCTCTATGTTAAGTTGAAAAACGGAAATTGCTGAATAAAAATTACACATTCATTCAATTTTTTTCTCGTAGGTACAAGTTCTCCAAAAAATTTGTAGACATGGAAAAGTTAGTTCATATGTAGTTTTCAGTAAATTTTTCACGAAAAGTTGGAATGTTAAATTCATTGGGTGGTGGAACAATTGATAATTTTGGAGAATATCTCAGTTCAGTTCAATCTAATGAAAAAATTTACAAGTATATTATTAGGTGTTGATCTTTAGTTATGATATGAGATATCTTTATTGAGATATTGTTTGGACTATTTTTCCATCAATTTTGCTCCTTCCGTTCAACGTTTCGGCTAGCATTCATAAGCCGAAAAACACTTTAAGACTGAAGTCCAAACACATTTTGAAAAAAATTTATTCTTGATGGAGACTAGACTGATCGGGTTTTCGGTTACTGATGTTGACGCTGCTTATTTAAATTTTTCTTCTTTCGATATCGTAGAAGCTTCACCCCATAACATTCTGAGATCTTCATTTAAAACACGGTGATTAAGTATCTCAAAGTTGAGCTAGTTTTTTATGTTCTTAACTGATCGTTCGGGAACTCTCGGAAATCGACCGCTAAATTCACACCAATGAAAATAGCGCATGTTTCAATAATTCATATTCAAGGGTTCCATCAAAGATTAGGGAGAGAATATAGGAACGAAGCTACTACAATGATGTCATCACCATCTTTGTGTCAGAATTGGGTACTAAAATTCAGGAGAATAGATAAAATCAAATATTTTTACAAGGCCAATTTGAGCAAAACAAGGACATTTGAAAACATTGCCATGATTGTACGCAAGGAACCTCTTCGTGGCTTCATTTTAGCTTTCCTTATTGTCTTTGTGTTAATCTATTTTGTGTGTGCATCTTTTGAAATTCAAAAATGGCTTACGGCATTTGTATGGTGACGCACTGCGCCATCTATGTGTCAGAATTAATCAACAAACCGAAAATCGTAGGCGGATTTTAGTACTAGAGTGTAGGGGGCGTTTCCTTTCTTCTTTTCTTAATCTTTGTTTCCATTTCATCATTACAAATAAAACACCCTGCAGATAAACAAACCCGCCTTCTTCGAGCGGCGACAACCTGTACATAATAAAACTTACGATGACAATGTCCACGTGAAATTCCGATTTCTTACGTTGGCCGCTCCGTGAGACCGGATCTGTCCCCTGCCCTCGCCGCGTAAAGGTCGCGCGATTATGAATGAATTCCCCTTCCCCCACCTCGATGTCGTTCCCCCCCACCACCGGCGGCTTTCTCGTTCATGAATAGCAGCAATGAATGAATTGAGGCGTGTGCCGATGCTCAAATGTTAAGTTGTAAAAAACTATTGCGCTCGGGAAACCACTGACGAGCCCGGTTTAGTGCGATTTTACGTTCTCGGTCGGTCACCGGTTGCCAATAGGGTTTGACAGTTTCCTACGTTGTTTTCTATGGTAACGTGTTTGTGTTCTATGGGATGCTTTTTTCGTCTGATGGTTTTAGTTTTATCGTAAGTCTGAAATTTTTGTTTTGGGTGTTCTGAAGATAAAGATGTTGTGTTTTATCAGAGTTTCAATTTAATATATACATATATGAGTTGATTCAAGAAATGTTAAATCGAAGTTATGAGTTATCCACGACTACTGTAAATTCCGTCCATTCGACGTCTCTGTGCTAGGCCTTAATAATACCTATTTATCACAAGGGAATAATGAGATTATAATTCACTGCTGTCAGATGCTTCATAGATTAGCTTTGATATACGTTTCTTTAAATTGGTATTTCTTCAGTATTCTAAAGTACTCCAACTAGCATATATGGGCATCTTGTCAATCGAGTGCCGAATCTATTTTCATTATATCAATTAAAGCTTATTTATTAGAAAATATACAATGACCAATTCTCCAAAAATTTCTCATGTGTCAACTTGACTTTTCCACGCTTTTCAGAGCCGTTGGGCGATTGGCCTAAACAAAACTTCACCTCGCAAATAATTGCTATCGTTATACGCACGTTGCATAATATAGTATTGTGCACCAGAAAACTTTCATTCCATTATCAAATCTTTTTCAAATGTAATATGTGAGTGCATATATGTTTATGATTAGCAAGAATGCTCGCTGGGTACTCTAATTTGTGCTACTAAGTAGCTGTATGAGAACTTCATCGCCACACTCTTCCTCATTAAAATATTCAGTAAACATTATTATGACGACATTGATACAGTTTGTAGGAGTTGAGGAAAACCTAACATAATACAAATAATATTAAATATATGATAGTTACTCCATTCTGATGATTGATTCTTTAACTCATGGAAACATTTAATGATTCAAAATTCTGAAGGTAACAAGTCCGCATAAATTCAAAAGAAATACTCACTGGCATGTTTTCTCATACCAAAAACTGTCGGATTGCATTCAAGAAGCATTTTCCTTCAAATTGTACGTAAAAAAACGGAAAATTGCACTAGTCTTATCCTTCATGTGAGTACTAAAATCTTATTTCTATCGCAAATCGGAAACATTGGAGTATTTGGTCAAATGTACCAACAGACCAAATAATTTCAAGTTCGTAAAAATACACTTTGTCTAGAGTCTAGTCACACCTAGGTTTCTCAAGAAATAAACAATATCTTACATGTTCTGGTAATGGGATATTTTCCTTTATAGGTACCAACTGCAGATATTTCATGGAAATCTGCGTTTGTAACACTTTGTCATACTTTATTATTCTTTACTTAATTATAGGATGAGACAAAACGATAACAACGATAATAAAAAGGAATACGACGACTAAACATTATACCCTACAGCACATTATTGATCTGCCTTGACAGGGCACAACTTCCAAGCGAGACTGAGTTGTACTAGTCCATCTGGACCTCTGCACACCCTTCTCGTTGACTATCACTTTGTAACCGAATCATGGCTCGTCCTAAAGCACCATCGTGGTAAAGGCAGTCGGTGGTGTTTGCCCATTTACCGACGGGTAGCTCTATGTCCGGGAGATGCCCAGCTACTCCTGTAGGCCATCTTGCCTTAAATTCGAGGAATGCAATCGTTTCTTTGGTACTATTGCGAGTACTATTGAGACTACAATGCTAAAGGTCCTCCAAAAAAATGACTTCAAAGGGCTGTTACCGAACCTTGCATTTTCCATGGAATATTCTTAATATTAAAAACTCTCGTTTATTGACTGAAAACTGCTTAACTTCGAATACACCTGTATTCTTGCAGACAAGGAAATTTCTTTCTGGTTTATTCTTTTCATTCAAGTGACAAGATTGTGAAGATTCTACACACAAAAATTGTCATTATTATATTCAACAGAGGGATCCAAGACTTTTGTCTATGCATGTAGAGGGAACGAACTTCCCTACAACGAAAGCGCTAAATCCGCAAAAAAGTTCGTTATAAAGACATTTCGTTATACAGAAAACTTTGTTATATAGTCGCCAATGTCGCGGTCGACTTCGCTGATTTTAATTTATCATTCAAACTTAAGCACTTGCTTTAGGACATTCGCACAACTTTTCACACTAGCGTAATGGTTAGATTGAAACCAAACAGCCAGGGGTGTATTTAAAAAACTGTTTCAGAAGTATCCCTCTGCCCTCCGTAATGATTACTTCAAGGTCAGGAAAAAATTTCAGCAAAAAACCCACTCCTATACCTTGTTACCAATACCATTCAAAGAGTGATATTCATTGAATATTTCGTTTATAGAGAGGAATTTAATTCGTTTTAGAGGGTATTTTTTATATGGAAATTGGATTCAAGGTGCAATGTCTTGTACGAAATTCGTTATAGGGAACTTCCACTGATATGAATGAATGTTAAAAAAATATTATTTATTGTGGTTCATGATGACTGCGAAAGACATTTATCATTATACCATTAGAGAGTTTATAAAACACTCATTTTGTCAATGAAAAATGTGTCACCGTTTCTTCAGAAACGAATAAAATAAATTTCAAATACATCAATGCTAGTTGCAGGAGCAAATGTTTCTTCACTTCATTTACAAGATAAGTTTTAAAAAAGTTTCGGTATGTTAACTACAGAATCTAATTGAACACCCCTACCTGTGCGGTCGTTCCGGAGAAAAAATTGAATCAAATTCACCGCGTAAGTGATTTTATCTGGATTTCCGACATGTCTACCATCAATCATCCAAGCATCAAATCGGGATTTACCTCTAATTATCAAACCTCCGACTAATGAAATAATTTGTATCTACGTATTTTCGGAATAAATTGGACGGTTTTAGTGAGAACTCCCCACAAATTGATAGGATCTCGACGAAGAAAATTTTATCATTGGTTTCAAAATTAGAACGATTCCGTTAGTGACTTAATTGCTTCATTTTGACGTCAATAGATCGGGTTTTTCTTTCAGTTTAGCATGGTTTGGTAGTGTTTCCTTTATATTGATATTTTATTTTATCGCAATATTGTGTGTTTTGTTTCTTGTCTTTTCAGGGTAAGTTCTCGCTCTTTTACTCAAATGTTTGAATGCGAACTCTTTTGCATGAAGTTAATGAAAAAATATAACAAAAAATGTTTGTTTGCATTTGGAATTTCAATGCCAGTTGCAATTCTATAGAAAAAAATTATTTTCGATTTATTATCATGAAATGACAGGGTAAACAAATAACAAGAAAACAGTTATGACAACAATATGCCTACACACATCGTCAAATGTCTTGCCCTTCCTATCTGCTCCCAACTCATTGAATGTATTTCTTAGAAACTTTATAGGTTTTCACTCCCACTCTCTGAAACATAAGTAATTAAAAAATATTTGATTAAAGTGAAGTGCTCCTCCGAAAATCTTTGCACTTATTGTCAGGAGCAAATTGGTCTTGAAAAAAAATGTTGCCTAACAGTAAAACTGAAAAAATGAAACAAAATTAAAAGGATATTGTAACGTTTCGGTGGCTATATCAGACACCTTCTTCAGACAAACTCTGAAATTCTTCAGAATTGTGTATTTTCTCATTTGTAATCTGATTGACATTGATAGTTGTCAATCTATAGAGATGTTGATTTATTTGATTTTGAAATTTCCTGATGTCACTTCCTTCCTCAATAAATCAATCCAAATACGATCTATTCCAACAGAACATTGGCCAAATTATTTACTTCATCTAACAAAATACATGTGGATTCCTTAATTTTCCTTTTATAATTATCAGGTTCCGTCATGAGGATCTTGTGTGGTTCTAGTTCATCATATGATCTCCGCTATTTGAACATATATGATCAGCAATTTGTGATCTTGTGATCATATATGTTCAAATAGCGGAGTTCAAGACCAATTTGCTCCTGACAAAATAAGTGCAAAGATTTTCGCAGGAGCACTTCACCTTAATCAAACATTTTTTAATTACTTATGTTTCAGAGACTGGGAGTGAAAACCTATAAAGTTTCTAAGAAATGCAGAATCCTCCCAGAATATATTCAATCGATATCATTGAATGTAACATGACAATTTTTTATGCGTGGAATCTTCATTATCTTATCACTCTAATGAAAACAGTAAACCACCAAAAAATGGTGTCGGGTTGACTCAGGGCTGCTTCGAGTACAATAAACTTACTACGAACATGCTCTGCTTACTCCAACCGCGTTCAAAAACTCACTTCAAAACTGTCAGAGTATGTACTATCGTTCAGAAACTTTCTCGGAGTAAGCTCCATGTACCCTGCTTTTTTGCAGAGTATCGATATACTGACGGTTATTTGAATTGAAATCGATTTGCATTCTTTGTCATTTATTCGAGAAAAATATTTCTGGTTTGAGTTTAAGTTTAAAACTTATTCGTCGTTTGGTAACCTTTTTGAGTTAATAGCTCTATTTTCTTACAATAAATGAAATTAGAAGTTTTTATGGATTGGCAGTAAATACCCGTAAATACTCAAAAATAAATATAAAGGTTGTACATTATATCCATTACTCTTGAAACTGTAATGTGAAAATGTTAGAGGGTTGTTCTTTTCAACCCTATCCAAAGAGTTATGAGATCTAAAAAAAATTTGTAATAACATCTACTTGGTGCTTCATCTTATGTATAGTTTTATGACTCAGTGTTTTGTCAACTCGTCATCGCCTACCAAAGGCTGTATCTTGGAAGGAGGGTCGATTTCGAAGAAAATTATATCAAACTACCCCTGCTTATTTTCATCGAGGAATCATCCCCAAAGTCCCTCCCATTTTTTACAGACCCCCTGTATTTAGTGCCATGCCTTCTGGTTGATTTTATAGAAGAAATTAAAGTATGTGCTCCAATGATTCCGAACATATTTCTCTGCAATGTTTCCCAATAATTAAGCCAATGTACGATCAATGTTCATATCTGCGAAATAACCGCCTAGAGTTCCCGTCTATGAGGCGTCTGAAAAGAAAATGTAGGCGAAAATTAAAAATTTAATCAGCAATAGCAAGGTCAGCTCCACGGATGCGCCAGTGGAAGGTAGGCTCGTTCGAGCTTATCCTGGCATTAAGCCAGTCACGAATTGGCGTGATATTTTTTCAGATCCTGCGAGTAGTCGTGAATTCCTAATGCGCTTCGCTTTGAACTCCGCAACTCTGGATGTTGCGTCTTACGGAATGGAGGCGAAGTTGGATTCTTCATCAACAAATTCTATCCACGTCTATAAATTTTTTTTATCAGTTTTGGAGTGCTGGTGCTGGGAAAAAAGCTTTATATCTGGTTGTTAAAACCAGGATTCAATATTTTGGGACCCCAAAATAAGCTTCATTTAAAGTTGGTTCCTAGCAAACGAGACGTTTTGGAGAAGAGAGCGATTTTCAAAATACAGTCGAACTTCCCTATAACGAATGTCTGTATAACGCATTTCGTACAAGACATTGCACCTTGAATCGAAATTCCGTGTTGAAAAACCCTCTAAAACGAAGTGAATTCTTTCTATAACTAAATATTCAAAGGACATCACACTTGGAATGGGTGATGGTAAGAAGGTGTGAGGGTGGGTTTTTCCGAAAATTTTCCGGACGTATACGTGATAAATCCCGACCTTAAATTGAATCATTACGGCGCGCAGAGAGATCCTTCTGAAATAGTTTTAAATACACCACTGGCTGTTTCGTTTCAATCTACCATTACGCTAGTGTGAAAAGTTGTGCGAAAATGTCTGAAAGGAAATGCTTTAGTTTGAATGACAAACCTAACTTTATCAGTGAAGTCCTTTATAACGAATTTTTTTGCGGATTTAGCGCTTTCGTTATAGGGAACTTCCACTGTACGTTGTTATAGAAAAAGACCTATCATAATTTCATTAAAGCAATTCACTTCTGAACTTTGTCGCATGAATTTACAAAAATCCTGCATGTTTGGATTCCCCTACCAAGGATTTATTACAGGGCGAGGCACAGTAACTGCTTCAGAAATTCAAATAAACGAAAACTTGGATGCAAATATCGATTTAACTATTGTTTCATCGTCAACATTCAAAGCTTATGTTTAGACAGTTTTAAAGATGATATTATCAACACACTGCGTTAATCGATTTCGGCAATGTCGAACAAGTTATCCATCAGCATTTGGTAGAGTTTGGGACGATCGTTATAAACATGTGATTTTAGATAAACCCATAAAAAACGCAGGAGGCTAAATCAGGTGACTTTGCTGGATTGCTGAAAACCCCTGAGATAATCACGAGCGGCTAGTACATTCAAACATGTCATTGTTTGGTATGCACTATTGCGAGTTGAAATAATAGGGGCGTATTTTTCCGAAGCTACGAACGGAAAGTTTCAGTTACTTTTGACAATTAGGTCCACATGATTCAGCCATTTTTATTTCGTGGGATTTCAGCGCTTCAGCATATTCGCCTCAGCGACTTTTTTATAAGGTAATCTAAAATCACATGTCCGACATTGCTGAAATTGATGAACGAATTGTGCTGACAAAAATGGACATTAAATCTGCCAGATATCATTTTTGACACTGTCTCAATGTCGAACTTGATGATGGAAAAAAAATTTTCCCAATGCAAAAAAACACTGAACTATATTCCATGGAAATATTTCATCAATTTCCATACAAAATTCACAGAATTAGCAAAAAACTATAAATAATACTTGTACAGAAGGCCTATTCTTGACCCTCCAATTTTTTAACTTGTGGCTTGTTTTTCATTTCATGATTTTTTCACTCGTATTATAAATAACAATTAAATTCGCCGCCTCTGAAAAACACAGTAATTATCACTTGACGGTTTCGTGCCAAATCGAACAACTGTCCGAAAATATCTTATGCTAAGGCACGTGTTTTGTGCAACCTGATTCCCTATGGCTATGCAAAAAAGGTCCTTGAATAAACTTATTCTCTTCATAGCAATATGCACATGTACACACATGAATAGCGGAAATAGATTGCTTCTTGCAGCCCGTCTCGTCCATCTCTGTCCGACAGTTTAGCATCAAAAACAATTCAGAGACCAATTTCAATTCATACTAGATTAAATTCAATTTAGAATTCGACCTTCAGCTAATCCTCTGAAATAAACCATTCAAGAAAATAAATGGATCGAGAAGGCTGCTGCTTCTACGTCATAGCAAATAAAACAAAACGACTCCGTTCTACCGGCAAATTCTGAGGACTATTCTGGGCACGTACATAACTGTCGAGTGTTCATCAGGAAATTTTTCATTTATCATCCGTTTCCTTTCGAACCATCATGTTGACGATGGAAGCTCTGATTGGAGGATGAGCCTATCAATGATAGTTTATCCGGGCATTATGAAGTTTACCCATAGGAAAAATATGAAAACCAACAAAAACAGAAAGCAAGTCATAGATAGTTTTTTCCACATGTTCTAATGTGATAACGTAGTTCCCTGAAGGAGATTGTTTGTCGCATTTGAATAGTTCAAATACTTCAATTACTCTGGTATAAGAACAAGGCACGATTTGTTTACAAATTGCTAGTCGACAAGGAAGGGTTTCGAGGGACCCAGATAGACTAGAGCGGCTCAATTTCGCCCGGAAAGTTGTGCCCTTTCAAAGCGAAATAATAATGGTGCTGGGAATTAATGTTCCGTCGCCCGTACCCTCTTATAAACGTTGAACGAACAATGATTGGTGAGAATTCAGAACATTCTCTAAGAGAACAATATTCAGGCTGGGCAGCAAACTCACCAGACATTAATCCAATTGAGTACGTAAGGAAAAACTACTGCTAACGTAGTACCATGAAGGAGATTGTTTGTTGCCTTTTGAATAGTTCAAATGCTTTAATATACTCTGAAATAAGGAATTGAATTGAAATATCTATACAAGAAATAATACAGGGTGGTACAGAGGAACTTGCTGATTCAGAAATTCAATCTAACAAAAACTTTTGCAAGTCCCAGGACTCTAGTCTGTCCCACTTGAAGAACAACCCAACATACTCAAAAAAATGCTGGACAAAGTTGTCCGACATTTCCGAAATCGATTAACGCAATGTATTGACAATAATAAACACCATTTTCCAGATGTCATCTTCAAATCTGTCTAAACATAAGCTTTAAATGTTGTACTTTATGATGAAGTAATAATTGAATCGATATTCCCTTGAATTTTTGTTTAATTGTTCTAAACCAAGAAGTTCCTCTGGGTCGCTCTGTATTCAATCAATTCTCTTCCGTTTGTTGTATTCATCATTAAAAGTAATAGTTATATAGTTATAGTTCGAGAAAGGATTATATACAGTTCACTGCGACCTCAAGGTCTATTGTGCCCCTTACAGAGCTGTTCTGATCACACCTTCCAGTTCCAGAGATCTGATGAAATCTAATATCTGTGAAGGCTTCAATTTCTCGACCAATGAATTTTTTCCTTAGGCTCGCAAGGGTTTCTTCCTCCTACCACAGAGCCTACACTCGTCTGTGTCCAATTATCCCTTCCTCAACAGGTGCTTCCTGAGACGACAGTGTCCTGTACGAAAACCAGTGAGGAGGTGTAATTTTTTTTACCAAGATCCAGATATCTCTTGGACCTTGTTTCAAAGGAACTCAGTGGAATGATCCATCCCTTGGAGATTCCGTCAGAGTTTTTCCTTCTCTCTTTTTCCTTCTCCAGAAACTCCTTCTTATTTACCTATACCACAGAAGGGTTCTGGGCAATGAGTACATTCCTGCGCCCTTTCTGGCAAGTGTATTGGCCTCTTCGTTTC
>JACDNR010000296.1:0-26731 GCA_013421045.1 Propylea japonica | reverse complement strand
TTTGCATCGATGATAGCATCTTGTGTCGTTGCGCTCTCTTATAGGTGAATATATCGTGAAACTACATAATATTGAATATCTAATTTTGATCAGTCTGTGGCTTCGATAGTTCTTCATATAATCTGTTTGCGGACACGTCTAATTTTCAGTTTTCATAATGAAAAATTGTGGAAAGTGCACGAATTCCATAACTGGTAAATCCCCAGGCGTGCAATGTGGTGGTCCATGCGGGCAGTTTTTCCATGCCAACAATCGATGTTCCGATATAGCAAAAAACCAACTATCTGTGATAAACAGTCTTCCAGGTGGTATCTGGCTCTGCGTTAAGTGCCGATCATCGGGAAATGTAATACGACGATCGAGTCAGATGGCGAGGACATTGGCGTGGATTGCGACGAGGCGGCAGGTTTCGAGAAGCTGACGAGAATGATTGCGGATCTGAATAGGAATGTGAATGAGCTTCGAACATCAGTAGAATTCTGCTCAGGTAAAATCACTGATTTCGAGCGGAAGTTATCGAAATTGGATGAAACAGTTAAGCTCACTAATCAACTGAAAGTAGAAAATGAGTCAATGAAAAAAGAAATTTCCAATCTTAATCAAAGATTGGACAGTGTTGAACAACATTCAAGGGAAAATAACATTGAAATCATGGACGTTCCAGAGAAAAACAATGAAAACTTGATCGAAATAATGACCAGTATTGGATCTTTCATGAAATACGAGATTAAACGGAGGAGTTGGATTTTGTCACCAGGGTCCCGACAAGGTTGCCGAATAAACCTAAGAATATAATAGTCAAGTTCAGGTCAAAAATTGACAAACAGAATTTTTTGTCGGCTGTCAAAACTAAGCGAGCACAGCAGGGTGGCAAACAGGGCTTCGAGGTTGATAATGTTGCCCCAAGGTGTTATATAAACGAACATCTCACAACAAGAAATAAAATACTATATAAGAATGCTAGAATAGCCGCTCGTGATAG
Source organism: Propylea japonica (assembly GCA_013421045.1). Classification (NCBI taxonomy): domain Eukaryota; kingdom Metazoa; phylum Arthropoda; class Insecta; order Coleoptera; family Coccinellidae; genus Propylea; species Propylea japonica. The sequence continues at coordinate 25,749 of JACDNR010000296.1, read as the reverse complement.
TGATTTCAAGTATGTATGGGTTCAGAATGGCAGCATTCTTGCTCGGCGAGATGACAGTTCTAAAATTTTGCATATACTCAGCGAGACCGATATAAAGATGATTAAATAATAAGTGAAAAAAAAAAAAAAATAAAAAAAAAAAAAAAAAAAAAAAATAAAAAAAAAAAAATTAATGCAATCTTTTACTCAAATATCTCTTTATTGATATAATTATGGAACTTGATGGCTTTACATGTTGCCTATCAAAACGTTCGCGGTTTGCGAACCAAGCTATGTAATTTTAGAGAAAATATTGAATCAAATCATCACGATATTGTATTCATAACCGAATCGTGGCTGAATGAAACTGTAGATGATCGTGAGTGGTTGACGGTGACTATTATTCGTTATTCCGAAGGGATCGTGGATCCAGCTCTTCCTGAAGAAAGATGGTGGCGGAGTGCTTGTGGCTGTTGCAAATGGCTTAAACCTGAACCTCTGATGAACTTCAATAGTGAGGCCGAAGATCTGTGGCTCGTGGTTAGGATTAATGGTGTGAAATTGTTTTTGTGCTGCGTTTATCTTCCGCCGGGTGACGTGACTGCGTCTGCATCATTTGTCTCCAAACTTGAATCAAATAAATTTGCCATTGGCGATGAAATCATATTAATGTGCGGTGATTTCAACTGCCCTACTGTAAATTGGGTAAGTCAAAATGGCAACAACGCTCTGTTACCCACTAATGTTGATGATAGTCTTCTAGAATTATTGACACTCTTTGTTTCATGGAACTTGCTCAGTTTAACAATATTGCTAACATAAATAAGAAAATACTTGATCTTGTACTGTGCACGAATATTGGTATCAAACACCTGATGAGAAATGAATCCCCATTGGTTATAGAGGACAAGCATCATCCAGCCTTAGAGTTTTTGTTTGATGTTGGTGTTACTCAATATTTGGGAGATGCCATCAGCTTTTTCAAGTTCAACTTCAAAAGAGCCAATTATGATGAATTAAATGGTAAGTTGGCTGCAATAGACTGGGATGCTGTCCTCAAGGGTGATAATGTTGACGTGAAGATAGATAGGTTTTATGAAATTGTAGATGATATTATGGTAGAAAATATTCCTAAGATCAAAGTTAGTCATGAATTTCCAATCTTCTTCTCAACGAAAACGGTGCTATTGATTAGAAAGAAAACAAAATTCACAAAAAATGGAAAAATATCATAATTTGAACGATTTTTGCACTTTTAAGAACTTACGCTCTCTCTGTAAAAGACTAATATCCTCTGATCGTTCGAAGTACTTAGAAAGAATTGAACTGGATCTAGCCGCCAATTCGAAGCACTTTTTCAGATATGTTTCACATAAGAAGGGCAGTCACGCTTTCCTGCTGAGATGACACTTGGCCAGGAGAAAGGGAATACCTCGGAGGACATATCGAGGCTTTTTGCACGGTATTTTCAAAAGGTCTATGAGCCTGGAGGTCAAATCCGGATGTTAATAATATCCCAAACTTATATGGTAGTAACTGTCTGCTAGGTATAACCATTGAATTGGAGGAAGTATTGACTGCCTTGTTTCAATTGATTGTTCGAAGGGTGCTGGACCGGATGGCATTCCTCCGATTTTCCTGAGGAATTGCGCGCCTGCATTGGCCCCACCTCTCCTCCACATTTTTAACTTTTCCACTGTCCAACTCAACATTCCTAAAAGGTGGAAAATTTCTTCCATAATCCCAATACATAAAAGTGGTCCTGTCAACAATATCGAAAATTACAGGCCAATAAGTATAATGTCCGCCATTCCAAAAATTTTTGAAAAGTTGGTTTACAATATATTTTCAATCATGTTAAAGGCACCATAATAGAACAACAGCACGGTTTTTATAAGGGAAGAACTCTTGAAACAAATCTCATTATCTTTACCGAATATCTTCAAGCATGTATGGACCAACAAACTCAAGCAGATGTAATTTACACGGACTTCAAAAAAGCGTTCGACAAGATAAGTCATGAGATATTGATGCGGAAACTCGCTGAGATGGGGATAAGCGGTGATCTGTTGAGGTGGATATCCTCTTATATACATAGAAGATCCCAGTTCGTCTCAATTATGGTAGTAGTCGATCCTTCATATTCTATAACACCTCAGGCGTTCCCCAGGGTTCACATCTGGGACCGCTTTCTTTATCATTTATTTGAATGACATTGGAATGTGCTTCAGAAAAACTTTTCTTTTTGCTTTATGCTGACGATCTTAAGTTTTTCAGAGCGGTCAATAGCTTGGAGGATTGCCGTCTAATTCAGGAAGATCTCGATAGATTGAAAAATTATTGTATAAAAAAACAGCTTATACCTCAATTTTGACAAGTGCGAAAAAATAACTTTTAGCAGAAAGGTTCACCTGATTCATTATCAATATGAAGTGGCTGGACACTCTCTTCTTGAGGTGGATACCATTTCCGACCTTGGAGTAGTTTTTGATAAAAAGCTTATATTGATCAGCATATTGATCGATTAATTAGAGATGTCAATAAGATGCTTGGATGGGTCCTTCGACATTGCAGGACCTTCCAACATAATAAAACCTACATGGCATTGTATTATTCATTTGTTTATAGTCGTTTAAACTTTGCGTCGATAATCTGGAATCCACATTATAGCTGTTATATAACCAGAATTGAAAGGATACAGAATAAATTTCTGAGGGTTTTGGCTTTTAAAAATAATATCGCTTTAATTATCATGAATATTCCCATATACGGTTCAGGTTTGGTTTGTTGAAGTTGGAAAGTCGTCGACAGATGACTGATGTTCTACTGCTGTTCAAGTTGCTCAGAGGACTTTTAGATGCACCTAGTATTTTGGGATCTATTCCATTCAAGGTTCCTGATATGAGACTTCGAAATAATAGCACTTTTTATGCCCCTTTCCGGAGAACAACCAGTGGACAAAATGCTCCTATTTATAGAATGATTGGAACTTGTAATGATTACTGCACTGATTTAGATTTTTTCAATGTATCACTGGCCCAGTTAAAACGCTACCTTAGGAATGTTTTCTCACGACATGAGTAATTTAGCTTGTGTGTACATTTGAGTGTATGTTTTGTTTTCAGATTGAGTACCCATCATTTTTGTTTGGTTTCTTTTGATTAAATGTAACGATATATTTGTTTTAAAACTAGGTGAATACTGTAATCTGGGCTTGTCCCGTTGTATTCCATACCGAGTTATTGAATAAATAAATAAATAAATAAAATATCTAGAGATCTAGCGGTCACCCATCTAAGAACTGACCTAGCAAATAACCCATCCATTTTCTGGAATTTTTACGAAGTGTAATAGGTGAAAATTCCATTAAAAATTTCATGACCAACTGGATATAATTTAAGAAAAGTTGGTCGATGCATAACTTGCGGCAATGGATAAGTATAGGTGAGGACAGTTACTTCTCTTATTACATCTGAGCCGCTTCTGCAGTTTGCCTCCCATTTTGGCTAAACACAATCCACAATCATCTGCAAGTTGTCACTCAAGTTTCGAGATATGCTGGCTGTTTAGAAAGCAGTGCCTGAAAACAAATATAACGTAAGTAATTTTTTTTCGTTAATATTCTACCACTAATCAAAGCAAAAATTCCTATAATCTACTGGCCCCGAAATTTGCGATGTACTTCAAACCAATTGGATTTCTGAACTTTCTGAGCGCTCTACTTAAACGCGAGTGCTATTTAGTTTTGCCAAAATGTCTGTAATTTGAGAATTTTCCCAATTCTGTCCGTGGTACCGTCCGTCCGTTAACACTATAACACTCGAAAGGATTGTCCTAAAGACTTGAAATTTACAGGTTAGGCCTCATAAGGAATTGTGTGACCTTAGTGTTATATATTCTTTTGAATTGAGAGCTAACAAAATACAATACATGAAACAATAAAGTCCCTAGCTGAGGTTGGTGCAAAACTTGGTACCATACAATTCTGGCGTATGATACCAGAGCACAGGGAAAAACCTCAGTAGAAAAAACCCCGTCTCGCCGTTTTTACAAAATTAAAACTTGAAACTATTCAAATGAATACCTTCAATATTTGGATACAAAATACAGAATTCATGCTCTTGGGCCAGGAGGGTGTTTTAAACCAAGTCTGGCATTCCAAGTGATGATTTTTCGAATCTTCTGTTCTTCTAAGGCCGCTACAGGACCCTATTGAAGGGTAATCATCTCCCATAGATTTAAATAGTGATATTTCATCCTGAAAATCGAATTCAATTTCGGAATAATGATAAAAACGTGTGACGAGCTTATGTCAAAATGACCTTAGTGTTAACAGAACCAGAGAAAATTCAAGGGGAATATTGCAAAAAAATCCTTATACCTCCACAACGAAATATGCGATTCGAGTGAAATTTATTTTGAGGGTGGAGCTTCTTATACTGAATGTTCATGCAAAATTTCAAAATAAGGATCGCATAATCAGAACCATAGAATTAATTTTTCTGATTATCAATTTTTTCGAATAATTCAGAATTTATCAATTCAATCGAGCTGAAATTTTACAGGAAAATGTTCGATACCAATACAAAGCAGTACGCAAAATTTTGTGGGATTTGAGTTAACACAGCCGTAGAAAAGTCTATCGTAGTATCGAAAACAAATTGTATTATTCCGTGAGGAAGAAAGCATGGCCAAATTAAAATTTTTATAGTAATTTTACTTCCGTTTCGTTCAAAAGTGAATCCTTAAACACTGTAACTTTTGTAGAGGAGAGAGAAGAGCGAAAAATTAATATTTATACCATACGACATTGTCCATTACATATTTTATGCTGAGTGCATTTCACTATTAAATAATTCTACATATAATATCATTATCGTTTAATGGTTAATTGAAAGCTGTTAGGGATAGATATACTTCTTTCCATACGGAGTGCAAATTGTTGGTAATTCAGACTTTAATGCCTTCTGGTAGAGGAATGTGGGACAAACAGGATCCAGTCTTGCTCTTGTTGTTCGATTTGGTATTGGCTTTATAAAACCCGATGTCCTGCTTTCAGCAATATAAGTTGTACCACGTGTGCCAAAATCAAAACGTCAAATATTTAGCGCGACGGCAAAAAAATTGTTTATTATTCAGATTAACTGATGATGAAGATATAAAGAATTATACGGCTATACGAAACATAATCCTATTAATAATTATGAAATACGGGGAATAAAAACATGTTTTAGTGTCTGAAAAAACTTGAAAATTCAATCTATGTTTAGACCAACCGCAGGTTCTATTCGAAGAAATTTGAGAAGCACTGGCATTTCTTGCGTCAATTCGTAATGCGTCATTCTATTCGAGAAAAACTAGGAACTCGATAGAATAGAATATTTTCAGAATTTAGTAAATACAGTGGAACTTCCCTATAACGAAAGCGCTAAATCCGCAAAAAAAATTCGTTATAAAGAAATTTCGTTATACAGAAAATTTGTTTCTACAGTCGGCAATGTCGCGGTCGACTTCACTGATAATTTAAGTTTATCATTCAAACTTGAGCACTTCCTTTTAGACATTTTCGCACAACTTTCACACTAGCGTAATGGTTAGATTGAAACCAAATAGCCAGGTTTTTTAAAACTGTTTCAGAAGGATATCTCTGCTCGCCGTAATGATTTAGTTTAAGGTTGGGATTTATTACGTACGTCCGAAAAAATTTCGGAAAAAAACCCACCCTTATACCTTCTCACCAATACCAATTCAAAGAGTGATGTTCTTTGAATATTTCGTTATAGAGAGAATATAATTCGTTTTAGAGGGTGCTTTTAACATGGAATTTGGATTCAGGGTGCAATGTCTCGTACGAAATTCGTTATACAGAGATATTCGTTATATATCAGATGTTCGTTATAGGGAAGTTCCACTGTATTGAAACACAAATTCATATTCGATAATTCGTTTTCATCAAGTTCAGAAAAAATAACATAAAAAATAGTAAAAGGAGGAAACTCACTTTTAATTTGATGGCTTAATTCAGGTCAACCTTTCAGATGACATCTTGATGATGAATAACAATATTTCCCCTTTAGGATAAATTCATCTAAAAGAGAGAGAAACCATTAGAAACATTATATTGATAGCAGTGATTCTTTTCTTTTTGATCTATACCTACCACCTACCATAATGAATTGGCTCAGAATTGTAAAAAGCGCTCGTTCTTTGGTGGCGTACTAATGCTATTACCACAAAATTTTGTATAGAACTTGAGATTCATGCTAAGTATATGAATGCTAAATCTCAGCACAATCGGAATTATATTCTGGAAATTATTCAAAAAATGAAATATGTAAAAAATAAATAATTAAAAAAATAAAATTATGTGGTTCTGATGATGCGATCCTCTTGAAATTTTGCATGAACATTCAGTATATCAGTCATGATTCACAAAATAAATTTCACTTGAATCGGTTATCCTGTTATGGAAATATAGAGAATCTTATTTTTAAATTTCAATTGAATTTTCGGCTCAAAATTCGAAAATTACAGACATTTGAGCAAAACGATATACCACTCGTTTGAGTAGAAAAAGCGCTCAAAAACGGATAGTCGCTATGATATTCTGAGGATCATTTTTAAAATAATTTTTTTCTGAAAATCACTAGAAATACCTATTAGACATCAGCTTAAATCGGACCAATCTGAACTTCAATGGCTCCACATTCGCCATCATACTTTCTGAAGAATAAGATGAAATATCTGAAATAGAGTAACACCATAATTATTGGCGCAAACTTCTAGACGATTGATACTCAATTTTTGGAAGATGGAGAGCAAAGCTTGACCATCATTAGCTGTTTTATGTGCCGCCAAAGGAAGATCAAATTATTATATCATTATCTGTACAATCCTGACCACTCTCAACAATAATTTAGCGTTCGGAGTTCAGGGACACTGGTCAACGATGGTACTCTTCTAAAGTGGTACCAATCAGGTCATATTTTGAAAGTACCAGACTTGAATGACCGCTCGAAAAATTGTTTGGATCAATTATAATCAATTTTCGTGAGAAATATTTCCAAAAGGAATACATCATGCTCACCCAGATTGGATTTACTGTTTGTTTGTACAAGGTACGTTGGAAAAATAAGAAAGTTCCATTCCCTGATGAAGGTAGTTCTTTTTGACCCCCAAGCTATATGTATATGTAGGTTTAAACATAACATAACACAAGTTTATCACAAGTTTTTTATTATTCCGAAATTGAATTCGATATTTAGATTGAAATACCACTGTTTTAATTTATGGGAGATGATTACCCTTCAGTAGGGTCCTGTAGCGGTCTTAGAAGAACAGAAGATTCGAAAAATCATCACTTGGAAGGCCAGACTTGGTTTAAAACACCTCCTGGCCCGAGAGCAAGAAAATCTTTCTTATAGGTACATTCGCCTATGCCACAGACTGGTTCTGGCTAGTGGTTTGGTTCCCGAGTGACCGGGAACCCAGACTGAAGAAACCTTGTTGTTTCTGCCTACTTCATTGAGTTTTTCTACACTTCCATATATTAGAGCCTCTTTCTGGTCTACTCCTTTAATCAGTCTGTACTTTTCTCGTACGACACCCTTATAATGACAGCTGTGGTGTAAGAACTCAATGAAAACACCCTGTACGTTGAAAATTGATCTGGGCATTTACAACTCTTCTCGTAAAGAATATATGGATTCAGCAAGATTCTTGCAACTGAGAAAACTGGTTTGCAGTATGAACCAACCCATACTCATGAATAAAACAAATAGGTTTTTAGCAAAAAGCTAAATGGTTTTCTCTTCTAGAATAGTGAAGGCAGGATAAATATTTTGCATTCATATTCTAATGCAAGGAAGTATTTTTCGACTTCATAAACTTTAACTTCCACCAGTTGAATTTTCCAGCTCATTTCTCACTTTAAAAAAATTGATAATAAAAATGATTTAAGCTACCGACAATATTTCATTTGGAATTGAAATATAACTCGTAATTTCGTGAAAATGCTCAGAAAATTGAATAAAAAAATGGTTTTCGTGGGGTTTCATACAGAAACTGTTCGAAAGATTCCTCTGAAATTTCGACTACACGTGAAGAGCATCTATAAACAGCTAAGTATATGAAAATTCAATTGGAAAATGCTATACATTAGGTTAAAAAAGCAAAAAAAACGTAAAATACAGTGGAACTTCCCTATAACGAATGCGCTAAATCCGCAAAAAAAATCGTTATACAGAAATTTCGACTTCACTGATAAATATAAGTTTATTATTAAAACTTAAGCACTTGCTTTTAGACATTTTCGCACAACTTTTCACACTAGCGTAATGGTTAGATGAAACCAAACAGTCAGGGATGTATTCAAAACTGTTTCAGAAGGATATCTCTGCCTGCCGAAATGATTTAGTTCAAGATCGGGATTTATTACGTACGTCCGGAAAAATTTCGGAAAAAACCCACCCTTAAACTTTCTTACCAATACCCATCCAAATAGTGATGTGTTTTGAATATTTCGTTATAGAGAGAATTGACTTGTTTTAGAGGGGTGTTTTTAACATGGAATTTGGATTCAAAGGTCTTGTACAAAATTCGTTATACAGACGTTCGTTATAGGGAAGTTCCACTGTAATTCATTAAAGTTCATAATTCTCATAGAAGGATTTCTAGGAAAAAATCATTTAGAAATAATGGACCTTCAGCAAATAATAGAGATTATTCGGTTTTTTGTTTCGTAGTTTAGAGAAAAAACTGTTGAAATCACCAAAATAAAAAAAGTATATTCGATATTGAGGTTACTATCGGTTGGTTTCATTCTATTGATTTATTAATTCATCTGCCCTGTTCAAATCAACGGTACATGAAAACAGAAAATATTTATGGAGAAAAATTGGAAAAAAACGATATTGGAATAGAATAACAAGGATATCAGAATTTATTTGTGGGAGGGGAGTTAAAGGCCTAAATTAATTGATCCCTGAAGAAGATCAAACCTTCAAGCAATAAATACCGTCAATTATAACTAAATGGTTGAGTTATTACCATGGTGGCCCCTATTTTGCATACAGTACCATGTAATTTTTCAATTTGTCAACAATACGAACATATTAATTGGACCTCGTTGATCGATATGTACTTATTTCTGAACAGTCTCTTCTCTATGAAAAAAAGTCGATTGTGCCACATAGAAAATGAACATTCACGCTTTACTAATCGTATAAATGTGTATGATTTGCTTAAATGTAACGGTAAGGGAGTTTAAGACGGGCTGAAGCGAAAAAGAAGTCGAACGAGAGTTTAGTTTGTTTTCGCGAGCTCGCAGCAGAAGCACATGTGAGGTACCATCACCGAAATCCTTCGGTACTTATCGTTTATTTTTTTTTTCGAACGTGGTCGTAATTGCTTCATTTTCTGCATGCATCTCGATATCTGGTGACATATTACATAAGTGACAAGTTTTACCATTTGTTGTATGGATATTTCTTGGCAGGTGATTATAGTTTTTCTATTTTTATTTTTTTTCAATTTTCAATCAATGAGAATTTTCATATTTTTTAAAACTTATTTATTTCCTTTGCTCTGTCACTTATATTTTTTAAATTCGATGATAATATTTCAGAAAATAATATACAAATTATTGACGCGCCAAATTTAATATTTAAACTAAAAAAGATTTTATAATTGGATATTCAAATGGATACAATTACTTCTTGATTATTTTCAAACTGTACATAAAAAAAGACAGAGGAGTTTGAATTTTTCAGTCCCTTTCATATCAGTAGGTACAGCATAAAATCATGATTTTAATTCAATAAACTGAAATTGATTCCTTTTACTGATAAATATAAAATATATACTGAAATTTCTGGACAAAAATTCGTCAGACAACTCTATAAAAAACCAGGTTTATATTTCTGCATATATTAAAGAGATTTTTTGTCATGTATTTTGCGGAGAAATAATATTCAGATTCAAAATCAACAGTATCTAGTGAGGGCTAAAATAAACAGAGTTATCTGGAAGAAAATCAGGGAAGAATATAAAAAATAAATGACAGTATAAACAAGCTATATAAATTTCGAAAATCGAAAAAGTGAAAACGAATAAGTTATTTTGATCAACATTCCAGTAAAATGCTGTGTGCACTGAGGATTTCAAATTTTCATCAGTAATTAACGAATTTCTTGAAGGAAAATGTGTATTGAGTTTGCTTATTTCAAAATTTTCCTGACAATAGAGAAAATATAAATAAATATATGAAATTATGAGTGAGAATATTTCTTCAATTTGTTCCTGAATAAGCGAAAGCTTGAGCTTTTCGAATAATTTTTTTTTCATTAAGATTCCAATTATGTATAAATATTGATTTATTTATCTACACCATGGCTTAACTGCTCGTGAATAGAATTTCTCAAACTTTCATTTCTTACATGTTCAGCTAATGAAACAAAATCAAATGTAGAGCAACCCCTTTTCCTTTTTTCTTATTCTGAAAAAACCTATAATTAGTTGGTTATCTCTAGTAACATAGGGACCTCATTAGTCCACTGATATTCTTCGCAAATAGACAGAATAAAATTAACAAATTGATGTTAAAAGGATGATTACATTGAATCAAACTATGGTCCTAATCTTCGTATGACATAGAGGTTTTATTCACTATCTTAAATGGCATTCTTTATGTTTCATTTGTCTTGAGAGCTTTCTTCTATTTTTTGGACAGTGAAAGTAGGATTTTCCTTCTTTTTTGTATACTTGTTTCTTGAAATGAGACCGTGAACACCGTTATTTTGGACCAAAAATTGCCCTAAACAGTTTTTGCTTCGCTAAGACACTTTACTGTCCAAATAAAGCTTGAATCTCGATGACGGTTTGAAGATGCTTGCCGAGACGGCAAAGAAAACAGCCCAAACAATACAATAAACTTTCATCATCAGGAATTCCATGTAAATATCAACGTCAAAACTGCACAAGACATTCTTTATGTCCGACCGCTCTGAGGCCGAATATGCTGTAGCGGACTTCAATCAACTGACAGCTGACACTAGATTCGGATGATTTAAACTCGTTATTTCATTAATACAATTGGTTAGAAAAAAAACCTTTCAGTTATTGTGCTTCGATTCCGGTACTCTTCAGATGCAGACGATCTCTTATTTCTATCTACTGACCCACATTTTTTCGTTGATGTAGCTCCAATGGAGAATCGTTGACCATTATGTGCTAAAATGATCGCTTACATATGAGGATATAAGTGCATTAGTGTACCAACCCACAAATTTTCGCCATTTTTTTCTCTGTCTTTCACCAAAGTGAATTTGCCCGCATAAAAATTTTTTAAATCCAGGGAAATTTTGAGTACAGGTATGATTCTTCTGTATTTCATCTCATAATGGAAAATATTGTAATTATATTGAGTTGTGGGGAACAATTCAACTTTCATAAACTCAGATAATATTCCATGATAGCTGAGGCAGACAAAACTAAAGTCAAAGGTGTCGTATCAAAATCAATGGCACTAGCACCCCATGAAGAACCGGCTAGTTCCTGAAGAATATTAATCCCCGGTTTCAACTTCATTCAAATACACTGAGATAATATTCCCTGACAGCTCAAGTTGAAATATCAGAGCCAAAGCTGCTGTACCAAGATTGGAGGCAGCAGCCTCATGAGAACCGGTTAGTTTTTGAAGAATATTCTTCCTCGACTTCCTTTAGTTTAATGAACTGAGATAATATTCCCCGAAACCCGAGGCAGAAGAACTGGAGTCAAAACTTCCGTACCAAGAGTAGTGGCATCAACACACCATGAATAAACGGCTAGTTTCTGAAGAATATTATTCCTTGATTTCAACTGAGATAATATTCCCTGACAGGTCAAGTTGAAAAAACCGGAGGCAAAGCTGCCTTACTTGCCTTACTAAGATTGCAGGCATCAACCCCATGAGAACCGGGTAGTTTCAGAAGAATATTCTTCTTCGACTTCCTTTAGTTTAATAAACTGAGATAATATTCCCTGAAAGACGAGGTAGAAGAACTGGAGTCAAAACTTCCGTACCAAGAGTAGTGGCATCAACACCCTTGAATAAACGGCTTGTTTCTGAAGAATATTATTCCTTGACTTCAACTGAGATAATATTCCTTGAGAGTTGAATCAGAAAAGACCAAAGCCAAAGCTGCCGTATAAAGATTGGAGGCATCAGGTCCACATGAAGAACGGTTAGTTTCTGTAGAATATTATTCTTCGACTTCAACTGATAATATTCTCTGACAGCTGAGGCAGAAGAATCGGAATCAAAGCTACCGTACCAAGGAAAGTGGCTTCAGCATCCCTTGATTACCAGGTGGTGTCTATAGAATATTATTCCTAGACTTCAACTGAGATAATATTCCCTGACAACAAGAAAAAAACCAAAGCCAAAGCTGTTCTTTTAAGATTGGAGGCATTAGTTTCGACGAAGGACCGAGTAGTCTTTGAAGAATATTATTCCTTGACGGAGATAATATTCCCTGCTCAGCAGATATGATGCCATAAAACGTGCAAAAGCTATTCCTATATTCTGCGGTATAAAATTCGCGATATAAACGTCGTTGCAACCATTAAAACAATATTAAAAAAAGATCTGCGAATATGATCTACTTCTCCCCAGAAACTCTCTTTTTCGGGCACGAAAAAATGTACGAAATTCCTATTACAGAGCGATTCCATTGTTGGGAAGCGTCGAAAAATAATTATTCGACTTAATAGCGGTGATGCAGAGGCAAACACTTGAACGATATACCTAGATGCACTTGATTATGTCTTGGCGTCATTAGAACGGATATGATACAAGTGTTATGACCATCTATCTTTTTGCGCTTCTTATGGCGCACCATTCTTCCACAATTGATCTGATGACTTTGAAACTTTCTTCTTGTTGTTGCAACTAGCACACATCATTTAGGATGTTTAAAGTAACGACTGTCTTTCATTCACTCTGATCTATGTGAATGACCGCGTAAGATACTTCAAAAACCAGACTCACCAAATATGTACTTAATATTACAACATTTGTATTTTTTTACGGAAAACAGGAAATGCGACAAACTAGCACAATATTGTGGGTGTAGTTGATGGGTAATCTTACATAGGTCTCTTATTATATTTTCATTACCTTTTTCATCGCCTATTGTTACGAAATCCTTGGGAAATTGTCAAAATTGCATTTCCATTGTTTTTGTTTCGACAAATGATGCTTTACTACGAATAGATGGGTCTTTTGAGTGGGTACTTATTATGTAGTTAACTGTTCAGCCTTTACCATGTCAAAAATTTCAATTTAACTGTGCGATCAAATAAGATCATTCCAATAATGTCAACGATATAAATCACAAATATAATATCACAGTAAAGAAACATCTAATGAAGACATTTTGAAAATATATGGTAAAAATTATATGGAGACTTAAAAAAAGCAATAAACAGCGTGCCAAAAAAGTAACGTAACTCGTCAATAATTCTTGTACGAAAAATTATTGAGAAAAATCCTAGCACCTGTCGATTTGATTTCAATGGCAATTTTTCATACGTTTTTTTTTAATTTCTCACCCCTACTATTTTTTGTTTGTTTTTGGGTTGTGATACATAAATGAAGGGTATTTGAATACCTATTTACCGATGTGGCTAAATATAGAATTAATTTTGTCATTTCTTTGTTGTAAAATATAGAAATACAGTGGAACTTCCCTACAACGAACGTCTGTATAACGAATTTCTCTGAATAACAAATTTCGTACAAGACATTGCACCTTGAATCCAAATTCCATGTTAAAAACACCCTCTAAAACGAAGTAAATTCTCTCTATAACGAAATATTCAAAGAACATCTTTGAATGGGTATTGGTAAGAAGGTATAAGGGTGGGTTTTTTTCCGAAATTTTTCCGGACCTTGAACTAAATCATTACGGGGGGCAGAGAGATCCTTCTGAAACAGTTTTAAATACACCCCTGGCTGTTTGGTTTCAATCTAACCATTACGCTATTGTGAAAGTTGTGCGAAAATGTCTAAAAGGAAGTGCTTAAGTGTGAATGATAAACTTGAATTTATCAGTGAAGTCGACCGCGACATTGCCGACTATAGAAACAAATTTTCTGTATAACGAAATTTCTTTATAACGAATTTTTTTGCGGATTTAGAGCTTTCGTTACAGGGAAGTTCCACTGTATTCTCAATTGAAAACATAAAGTAGAGGGGTGCGGGGCGTAGGGGGTGAGAAATATCAAATTCAGAAAAACATAGGATAAATTGCTTTTGAAAATGAAAATCGATAATTCTTCATACAAGAATTAGTTACTTTTTTGGCACGCAATATTTTCAGTATAATTTTGTGTGTACCAAAGGTATTTTCGATGTCTTAATTTTTCATAGGACAATCTAAATTCTGTTGATGATGCTGATGATCTGATTTCGTTCCAGAATGCCATATATTGCTGTTTTCCTGTTGTTGCTGACAAGTGTAAAGTTATCAACGTCTCAGGAAAGTGCCCAATATCTTCGTAATGTGATTAGAGACTTAAAAGCGATGAAAGATAGATCTTCAGCTAGAAGAATTGTGAGTGTAGACCGAATTGGTGATGATGTATTTTCAACAGCGTCCCCTGAACAATATATAAATCGAAGAGTGCAAGACAGTGATGTGCCTGAGTTAACTTTAACCAAAGGAGAATTGGCATCCTTGTACCAAGAAGCTGTAAGTGAAAATATGTGATAATTGAATAAGAAAAGTAAAGGAAATTGATAAAAATAACAGAAAAAGAAACCATCAATTATAATCAATCTTAATGGTTTTTATACTATATGGAGAAGTAATAGAATTGTGCATAAATAGATAGTGAAACATTTCTCATGAGGTTTTCGAAAAATTATGTTTTTGTTTGGAAAAAACTGATAGTTTGATTTGGACGGTTTTTTCTGGCATTTTTCGTTTTGGAATTGTTAAAAGCAGAATGTTTCGAACATTAAGGACATTTCGTTTAGAAAATCAACTCATTATTTATTATAAAAAAATATTTCCAATGGACGTCAATAAGATACTTTCTAGGTAATCATTTCTCAGCTGATTCGTGCATATATTTATATTCATTTATTCAGGTTGTCTATTGAATTGATTCATTCAAATGCAATCAATCTCCCAAGATCATTTTGTTATTCGTTCAGAAGCAATTAAAATTATTCCTCTTGGATGAAATGATGTATTTCTGGTTTGCATGAGAGTTCATCTACAGTTCCTTAACCTTGTCAAGAAAAAACAAAACCTGCTATAATCGATGACCTGCCAAAGAAATCCATTAGAAAAAATTGAGGATGAATAGCATTTTTTTCTAACCGAATTAAGTGTTGGACATCTTTGACCGAACTAAGAGCTGTTTTCCGTTCTCTTTTCTCACGGATATAACTAGTTTTTGACTGATTCAAAAAGCATGAAACAGGGTGGTTTATTGAAACCCTAATGATGTTTATTGAATATGGATAATTTTTTATGTAGATACTTCTGAAAATACGGGTGTTGAAGGCTGTGAGAAAAATAAGTATTTTGCTCCTCAACTGTTGAAGAAAAATCAAAGATTATAGGGTAGTCTACTTTATAATCTTGTAATAAAACTAACTTTTTCGCGATATATAAAATACTGTTTTGGGGCCAAAACAGAGATGTTTTTCAAGTATCTTAGTAAGATGTGCTAGTTGGACAATTTCAAATGAAGTATCATAGATTTTCTGATGTTTTTCGATTCAGGTATCAAAAGGCCATACTGTTCAATTGGACACGGCGATGAAACTTATGTGAACGCTGCCATACATGAAATCGACGATACTAATCACAAACGTCATCCAGGTGATGATGTTGAAGGACTCATGCAGACGAGACAGGTTATTATTATTATTACTATCCCATCAAGAGTTTTTTCGACGAAATTACTTCACAGCCATCCGATGTAAGTAGGTAAAACAATTAATGACTCTTATACCGTTCTATTTTATATAAGTACATACATATCTGTTCATTTAATTACTTCATTAGGAACTGAGGTTTGAATTTTTTGAACACGACACTCGAAATTACATATTCTTCTATGTCGGATTATTTAAATTACATTTGATCTATTTGCGTCCTGCACGTCAAATTTGCTGACGGAAGTTGATCTGGCACTATCTGACCATCTGACCGACGAATTGAGAAAATTAATTATGACAGGTATTTTTGATGATGAATTGAACATTCTACATAACAGGATGAGAATTAGTTGAAAAAAAGTAAGAACGAGGTCATAAGTCTTTCCAAGACGCATCAATCTAGGCGGAACTTCAAAAACTCCATATGTTTTGGAGATTGACCGTCCGAATGCCTCAGTGGCGTAGCGGATCAACTTATGAAAAAATTTCGAGAGAAGCACCCAGTTTTGAACTATTCATGTACTCTTCTACTTTCAACGACCAATTTTCATTCCGCTATTTTAAGATTTTATCAAAAATTTCCTGGCATCGAATATAAACCCATAATTATTTGAGATTTAAGGAAAAACAGATATTTGGGCAAAATAATAGCGCATTATCTGCAGACACATCCTCTTTTCAACGTTTTAAGCTTAAATCGACAAAAATAATTAAATATTTCGATAAAAAAAGACTTTAGGAAACCCTATAAAAAAGTCAGGGGGTGTCAAATCACACGATCTTGGTGGCCAATTCACGTCTCCTCTGCGGTAAGTGATTACTCTATATCTAATGCAGGGTGCGGCAGCATAACTTCCTTTTTTTAAAACTTAATAAAACGCATTGTGTGAATCAGAAAATTTTTATTCTTTTTTTTATAATATAGGCACATAATAAAGTTTTGTTTTACTCAGTTTTGAAGATAAAATCAGGTAGGTGACGTCCCCCATTCTCCATACACTGAGTAAACCGATTTCTGGCATTTGTCATGACTCCAGCCAGTATAGCAGGCGTTATGTTGGCAATTTCTTCCTGGATGTTGTTCTTCAAATCTTGTAGGGTCCTTAGGCGGTTCACATAAACACGAGATTTCGAAAAACCCCATAGAAAAAAGTCACAAGGGGTCAAATCGACAATTGCATCAAAGGCCTTTGCATTCACCTAAAGAGTGGCCGGCCTGCTCTCCCGATTTGATCCCTTGTGACTATTTTCTATGGGGTTTTTCGAAATCTCGTGTTTATGTGAACCGTCTAAGGACCCTACAAGGTTTGAACAACAACATCCAGGAAGAAATTGCCAACATAACGCCTGCTATACTGGCTGGGGTCATGACAAACGCCAGAAATCGGTTTACTCAGTTTATGGAGAATGGGGGACGTCACCTACCTGATTTTATATTCAAAACTGTGTAAAACAAAACTTTATGTATGTGCCTATATTATAAAAAACGAATACAAATTTTCTGATTCATACAACGCGTTTTATTAAGTTTAAAAAAAGGGAAGTTATGCTGCCGCACCCTGTACATAAACAGCATATAGGTACAGACGTTTCAAATTAGAAAAAAAATTCATTGATATCTCATACATATGGCTTGTTTCATTCGATTTGAAAATCGACTCACTATCATTGGAAAAACGTTTCTCATGAGTTTTTTTGCGGAAAACTCAGTTTTTCTCGAACAAAATCAAACCATATTTAGAAAAACGTCATTGTCAACTAAATGATTGCGAATAAAAGTGTCAGGAATTCGCAAAATGTATGCACAAAAAATCATAAATCTTGATCTAAACGGAAGGTATGGATTTTGGATATTTTCGTAATTTTTCTCGAATTTTTGAGGGACAGCTGAAGACAGTTAGCAAGTACTTCATCCGAATGGACGAGGAGGAATAATATCTCATATAAAAATTCATATTTCCTAATCTTACGGTGATAAACGGTTAGAGACCAAAAATTCGTTATGCATTACAGAATATTTAGATGTCTTATTCCGAATGAAAATACTAAAAAAGCGACTAACGGACTTGGTCAGGCACGTCAATTATGCTTTTTTGTTATTATATTTTAATTATTTCGGCTATAAAAAATGGCGCAGTCTGATTTTCCTACTATTTATGTGCATATTATCCTTAATTAATTTATACACGTGCTGTCGTTACGGCTCTTGATTACCATCAAGAGAAAAAGAAATAACGTTGGTTTTTATCTTCCAACACCCAATTATTGTCGATGGCACTTCTGTGAACTTCCGAAACGGACAATTGTGAAAAATTTAAGAAAAGCCCTGAGAAGGTGCTCATTCATTGGTGGAGCAATAATGCTTTTACCTCAAAATTTTGTATAAGATTTGAGATTCATGCTAAGTATATGAATGCAAAATCTCAGAACAATCGGCATTATATAGTGGAAATTATTCAAAAAATGAAAAATGTAAAACATCAATAATAAAAAAATTATATGGTTTTGATGATGCGATCCTCTTAAAATTCTGCATGAACATTTTCGACTCAAAATTCGAAAATTACGGACATTTGGGCAAAAAAATAGCACTCGTTTATAATGGGCGTTCAAACACGGAAATATAAGTGCCTATTTCAAGTATATTCTCAAGAGAAAACACTACTTTACTAGTGTTCAAATCTACTTATTATTATTCAGTTGGTAACTCTCCCTCAGTATAAAAGTCACGCTAACTAACCCATCGAAGCAACAAATAGTTTTTATGACAAAATTTCTGTCAAGATAACAGATCAGTAATTAAAAAATTTCTCGTCGCTGTCAAGTTAGATGCTGTGTTCTGATGAATTGGTAATATGCGCCTCACTTATGGGTTACAAAATTCCCGTTACAAGAATGCGTGCCATACCTTCAACCATTTCTTAATGCATTTTCGTATTGCGATTAATTGAAATTTATTATATGGGTTCATTGTTTGTTGAATATGGCTCTTTTTCTTGACATTGATGGGTATTACCATGGTCCAGCAATGACTTTAGTTTCCATTGTACAAGCAATCGATGGGTCCCATGTTCATTTGTTTGACGTTAATACCAGAAAGTTCATATATTCAATTATTCGTGTTAATTATAGTTAAGTAGTACATATTTCTTACAACTTGTGGAAAATTACGACAGGATATTAAAATTGACCATTACAGCAACTTTTAAATGGGTGGTCAGTGTAATAAAAAATCTGGAACATACATAAAATCTTTCGTGAAAGATTTCGTTTCAATATATTCTTGCCGACAAAAAAATGCAAAATATTCGTTTTAAAATAGAATGAAACGAGGTGTGTATCGGTTGTCAAGCTTTTTTTATTTATAAGGCCTATGCCGTTTATGTATGGACTAAAACATGCTTTAAGTATCCACCGCGTTTTCTTAAATCATAAAGGAACACTAATTGGCCACCAAGATAGTGCGATTTAACTTCCATAGAATTTTTCTCATGAAGGTCAGGAAGTCAAAGGTTTATTCAATAACCAACAGAGGTCGTTACGTAATATTACCCAAGACATCGCTCCAAATAACTGAGCAGCAGTCTGAAGAATTATTGAAAAACTTTTCAAAAGAAAAACATGAATACAGCATAGTGGGGTTAATATTGTAAGCAATTTAATGCGAATCAAATAGATGTTTGCAATAATAACAATAATTATTGTATTATCAAAAATTGAGCGTTTATATATTCGTTACTGTCGTTTTGAAACAATAACTAGTTAAGAACATATTGTAATAAACAAGACCCAAGTTTGTCATTCAGAATACTATAATTTGATTTTTCAGAAGGATCATTACAGCCATAGCCATAAGCCTTCGTACCCCATAAAGCCAAAAGCGAAGCCCAACTATAACTATCATACCCACACTCATCAGGTAAGTTTCAACTGAAAAATATAAAAAAATCAATTCTATCATATTGATTTTCACAGCACAATGTCAAAATATCGACAACTAAAGCTTCTTCCGATGATGAAAAAAATAAATTGGAGCCATTGTTCATGGCAATATCCGGTTTCTTAGGTATGGCTGTGATG
The DNA here is from genome assembly GCA_013421045.1 of Propylea japonica. Classification (NCBI taxonomy): domain Eukaryota; kingdom Metazoa; phylum Arthropoda; class Insecta; order Coleoptera; family Coccinellidae; genus Propylea; species Propylea japonica. The sequence continues at coordinate 5,753 of JACDNR010000296.1, read as the reverse complement.
TTTGTCTTGTCTGTGTTGTACTTCCTAAATTTGGCATAAAGCCTCAAAGGACAAAGGCAAAACAGGATTGGGAGATTTTGCTAGGATTGCATTGCAGGCAATAGAGGGCAAAGATTGTGGAGAGAGATTTGCCTGTGAACTTAGCAAAACTGCTAGGTCTTAAACCTTCATGAGAACAGATTTGTCAAGTGAGTAAATAGAAATTTTGCAAGAAGTAGAAATCCACAACAATATTCAAGAACCCGTTTTCACTCTCGAATTATTCAACGTTCAAGATGGAATTCTCATCTTACAAATATACACTTATAATAGAAACAGTATTTCCGAAAAATAAACAAATTAACATGTTACTGAAAAAAATTCAACTGAACTTGTTTGTAGGTTATTCTGGAGAATAGCGCCGACATCTCTCAGTAAACGCTTCGCAAGGTTAATAAATATACAAAAGAACTGAAATGCACAGCAATTCCCTGCAAGAAAAAGCAACCAATAGCCAAGACGAATCCAAAAAATGTGAAGAAAAAAAAAATTAAAAAAAAAACCGCCATTCACTGTAGATAAAGATTAATTATTTTAATTAAGGAAAAAATAAAAAAACTATAAAATTATATGTGTTTATTGAATGTGATGTGAAAGAAAAGAATTGTTTGATATTCGTTTTATTATGCATGGTTTCAGTATTAAAAAATTAAAAAACAAACAGAGTATATAATATACATAAATAAATAAATTTCATCAAATGCATTTACAGTCTTAATTTTGTATTTCTAAATATAAGAAATCTTATAATAATTATATACAACACAGATTACATGCCAAAAGTTACATACACTAGGATATAAATAAAAATTTTACACATAACATTTAGCAAGTTTGAAAATTACAATGTTAATTAGCATTACCACATTTACATCTATAAAATGAAACAGAAAGTACTTCCATTGTGCTCAATACTTACAACTAAACTTAAGGTACATAAAAATACATCAAATAGTCATTTATTCATGATGTTTCGGTAGTTCTCAAAAATGAAAATATTTTTCGATTTGGTAACTAAAAATATTGCAGCTGTAAACCCGAGTGTAAAATTTCAGTCAGCTACAATTCAGAGTATGAATTAAGGAACTATTAACCTTTTTTGTTCAAATTGTCCAGCAAAACATAATATTTAATATACACAGTTAATTTAAACATAATATTCGATATGTCCTTGAGTTTTTTGCTTAAGCATAGGAATTATAATTCGAGTGAGGAAAAGCAAGTAATAGACTCACGATCATTGCTTTTCACGTCTGCTAAGCACGTAAAATATCCTTAATAGAACTTTTACATGACCAATGCGAAAAATAAATGACTATCGAGGGAATGTTTTCAGAAATATAAGATTTTATGTTGTAATATCTTTAAATAACTTTTTAGTTTATGGGGTTTCACTCACATGTTAATCAATGAGTTAGATATAATATAATACGGGTCCAATATGCAATCATAAAAAAGTATTTATATTCTTGAAAAATGATAAAAAATTACCTCCGATATTTGAGCATGTCGAGAAATTATGAAAGTATGGACTAATCAAAAAAATTATCATTAAAATAATAGAATCTCAAAAATCAGATCCAATAGGACAAGATTACAGATTAAAGACATCACAAGTATAATATGATCACCGATACAAATAATTCGTATCATTAATTATAATCATTAATATGTATATGATAACTGAGTCCTTTGGCATTACAAAAAAAGTTTGGCTTTAAGAAATAAATAAATAGACTAAAAAAATTTCCAAACCATTTCAGCTCACTATTACTAAAGAATTGTCCTATGATTATTTGTATATATTAATATAAAATAATATATTGAATTGTGACATAGAAAATATGGCCATCACATAAAGAACCACCTCCTACTTTATATCAGTATCGGAGGATGTTCTCGAAAAACTTCGAGTTTTTTTTTCTTCGACCCGTGTGGTCCTATGGAATGAAATTTTGTATCAAGTTATTCGCATTCATGTTTTGCAGAGACCGTGCAGCTCCGCGTAGTTGACGATTGCGCGATGTAAAAATTCATATTGAGCCTATAAAAATAAGATTACAACAATTAAAAGTGAAAAAAACTTACCGATGATGTGAATACTTACATAAGTGTTGAGGAGTTCCAGCCTTTGGGAACGCAGTTTGCGTGTCAGAGTGAATATGTCCACTCTTCTTCAGTACGTAATGTGTCGACTAAAATACACAGCCCCACAAACATGGAGCTCCTTATTGTTCCCAAGTTACAATGAACAACATAGATGGTGAGCACCCGCTAGGCACAAGAGACGACTGAGAATGATCTACCAATTCAATGAGCCCTCTGGTCACTTCTGGAACCTAAAATCAGGTCGCAGAAAATGCATAATATATCTCTGATTCCTTTATCGCATTCCAATAACAGGCATTGTGACCTCAACCAAAAATCAAAGACAAGAGATAAGATTTGTTCACAAAAACCATTCATTATGTAAAAAACATAATTGAAATGAAATAAAGCAATACAACAAGAATGTGATTAGGTTAATTGTTAGCAGGTTAGGTTAAAAAAACATTCCTTTTCTTACAATACAGTAAAAACAAGAATAAATGAAAATAATGCAATACAATAAGAAACTAATTAGCAGCTATGATCAATTGAATCACGACACAATAAAAGGAATTGTTTTAGGTATATGTTCAACTGCACATATGTGGTTTAACGCACAAGAAAGCAGCGAAATATACTGTCTATGTATATTTAAATCCATTAAGAAATCTATACTCAAAAACTATTGAATTTAGATCTCAAAGAAAAATATCCATACTAATTTTATAAATGCGAAAGTAACTCTGTCTGTCTGTTACTCTTTCACGCCTAAACGGCTGAACGGATTTGATGATGAATTTGGTATGGTGATAGATGATAACCTAGAAATGGTCATAGGCTATAAATAATCACGCCATCGTTCTTAGGGGGTAGGCAGTAGGCAGATAACTAAATTGAGTTAGTGATTTTCAGTCGTTTTTGTTGGGACTTTGCTCTTTCACGTCTAAACGGCTGAACAGATTTTGATGAAAATTAGTAAGGTATAGATGGTTACCTAAAAACGGATATATAAGATCAAAATGATCACGGCATCGTACTTAGAGGGTAGGAAGTAGGCAGAAAACTGAATTGAGTTAGTGATTTTTTATGGTTTTGCTGGGAGTTTGCTCTATCATGCCTAAACGGCTGAACGGATTTAGATGAAATTTAGTTAGGTGATAGATAGTAACCTAGAAAAGGATATGGGCTATTAATATTCATGCTATCGTACTTAAGGCGTAGGCAGTAGGCAGAAAACTAATTAAGTTAGTGATTTTTAATCGTTTGTTTTTAAAGTTTACCTCATTCACGCCTTAACGTCTGAACGGATTTTTATAAGACTTGGTTAATATAAAGATAGGATCCTAGGCACGGACACAGGCTACTTTTTACGGCGGGAAAATACCTCATTCCCGCGGAAATCTAGCGTGATAGTGTCAAGAAGCGCATGACGCCATAGCTACTGAAATGATTTTGATGTTTTTTTTTAACTGAGTGTTACTAAGACTTCAAGTTAGTATTTGATCACTTTTCTAACTTAGAGGGTCGAGGGTAAAGGGCGGTATATACATATACAGCACCCTGAAACCAAATTAAATGAAGCAGAAGATAAATTTGTTAATATTATCGAAAAATACTACGAAAAAATGCATAACAGACATTTGAATTAGTCGACACGCAAAGTGTACCTGAATAAAGCTATGAAATTATTACTTAATGATTATTTAATCGACATTAACTTACTTCGCCATCTACAGTAGCCAACCATGATACTGGAGATGTGTAACTTTCGTTTCCTCACCATCCCTACTCTTAACATACATTTCCCTGCGAGTATAATATGGACAACTTTCAGCCTGTACATATCTGACATGATATGATCATAGCAATTCTCATCTTCAGGCCAGTATCTGGACATTTACCCTCTCCCAATTCTGACAGCATGACTACTACGCTTATACCTTGTTCGGGACACCATGCGCCAGAAATCATTCACTGTATTTTCCATTGGATCTTGAGTTATGATGAAAGACTCATTATTGTCATATCCTTCGATAAAAGTGGCATTGATATAAGTGGAATGTTCTCTGCCTGGCAACGGAGTTAGGATAACCCTGTTTCTGTCATACGGCACAACTTGATCAGATCTGTTCTTCTCCCTGTTTTCTTCGGCAAGAGCTACCGAAGTCGATTTCCTATCCTCGAAAGCATTTATAATTTCTAGAAATTAAATTGAATGTAACATTGAAAACGCTTTAATTTCAAGTTGTTTACCTCAAATTGCTCTTCTAATTTGCATTTGGATTCGTTCATATCACATTTTTTAGCTTTTTCAATTGTCGTTTTCAGATCATCCGCATTTATTTCCTGATCACCGTGTTGAGCAACTTCCATTAGAGCACGATAAATGAAAATGTATTGTTTCTGCAAGAATATCAATAGAAATTACATCATAAATACTTCGAAATACTGAAATAGATCAATTTTTCAAAGCAGTCCAATATCAGATCCAAAAAAACAATTAAACTAGAATATCAAAAGGTGAAGAAATAATATTTATGAAGAATAAGAAATAAAATCAATGAGTGAATAATAAATAAAATAAGAACTTTCTTGTCATATGGTGATTGAAATGCAGTATGGAATTTTATATTATTCAGAAGATCAAGCATTGATTTCTTGCTTTTTCATCGGCAGAAAGATCAGTCACTTACCAATGATTGGACCAAGAAGTTCCGCTGGTGCCGAAGATCACAAATAGTGTTGAATATCGAAACTTGTCCTTCCTCCTTAGTTGCTGAAGGAGACAGTCTAAAGCTACCAAAGTACCCGTTCTACCTACACCTGCACTGCAATGAACCAAGATACACCCTTTCTCATCGAATATATTTCGTTCATTCTCTTTATGAACTTAATAATTCCGTGTGGGGTGTTCAGGTGCCATGAAATCTTTCCAAACCAAATAGTGATACTGGGTGATTCGTCTTTCTTCTTCCTTCATTCCGTTTTTCCTGCATATCTTCAAATTCCGGACTAAATAATCGGAATATCTGATTTCGTCTAAATGTGTCACTGTAATGTCACCGAATGTCTTCTCTCCGTCAACTTTATCAGGCCAGTATTTCGCGCATTTGTCTTACTATATTCCTCCAGATTCGTCAACATAAGAATGAGTTCCAAATGCTGTTCCCAGATCATTCTCCAGAACTCATTGACAGTTGTGTCCATCGGACCTTGAGCACAAATAAATTTCTTTCCCGGTAACTTAAAACATAGTTGGCGTTGATGTAATCGGAACCGGCAATGCTGTCAACTTGGGAAAGCTTCACTCTGGTTTGATCGTAAGCCTTTATGTCGGGATATCTATTTTGTATACATTATCTCTGGAATCAGATGCTCTGGTGGTCCTATCCCTGAATCTGTCAGGTAAAAGTTCGAATTCTTGTTGGAAAACCATAGTCTGAATCTCTATGTCGTTCGATGTAAGCCGAAAGGAGATCTCTCTTGACGATGGGGCACATGTCAGGTGGATTCAGAGACACCAAACGCTGCCTACCGCGCAGACTCCTGCAGAGCACCATTTAAGCTTTACTATCACATCGACATCAAATAATTCAAGTTAAATTTAATACTGAAATTTTCTCACT
>JACDNR010000295.1:0-45605 GCA_013421045.1 Propylea japonica | reverse complement strand
CATCAATTTTTTCGAATAATTCAGATTTGTCAATTCAATCGAGATCAAATTTTGCAGTAAAATGTTCAATGCCAATTCAAATCAGTGCACAAGAAATTGTGGGGAAGTTACGTTAATATAACCATAAAAAAAGTATATCGTTATATTGAAAAAAAAATTCTAATAGTCTCACGAAAAAACTTAATATAATATAAATGCCGAGTGAATTTTCCGAATGGTTTGTGAAATCAGAAGCATAGAGTTCCGATATTTTCAGTTATTGACTTTTCACATATTTCATTTTTCAAATAATTTCCAGAATTTAATCCCGAAACGCATTGATATTCAATTCATAAATTAAATTTGGGGATGATAGCCCCACTGCTCCACCAATAAATGAGCAGTCAAAAGCACCTGCCTCAAGTCTTTCCTCAATCAGTTACCTACAGTTTAATCCAGTGAAATACACATCAGGAAAATTTTGACCACCCACATATCGCTCGATGTCTCAGTGTATCATCTAGATAAATGTTACGTTCATATCTCTTCGTTCAATCTTAGCTGCTTACGAACTTAGATCTGTCTTTATACCTACCAGAAACCAGACCATCACAAAAATGATGTTGATAATAGCAATGACCATCAACTTTCGCAGAGCACAAAGAAAAATTAAAAACTTACTATCCAAAATAAATAATTAGGTGAAAGAACACTGCCATTCATTTAGTATTGAAAACTGAAAATTAAATATGGGGTTGCTATTGAAAATCTCAAAATATTTCAATTTTAAGTTTCACATTTTCTGAGCCAAAAATCTTCGAAGAACCTTACGAGTATCAGAATACTGAATGTAGCACATGCAGGCATGGATTCTCTACTATGAGACTACTGAGTTTAGTTCGGTTGGCATAGTACATAATCGAGATATTGCATTTCCAAACTGGCAATGCAGATGTGAAAAATTTCAAGAATTTGTGCATAACTTGGCAGCAGTTCATGGCAGAGCAATTTTTTTAAGTAGGTTACTTCGAATTTGGTATTGAATCGGTGCATAAATAAAAATATAGATAGTTGCATTTGAAATAAGAAAGTAGATATGCGTTTCAGGTAGACGTGGCAACACTGTCGACTTGAAAATATTTCAGGCGAAGAGTTCCTTCATCCTCATGGCATCACATAAAATTTCAGAACGAATAATTGACTAGTTCTCTAAAAAACGTCTAAAAGGCCAACTTAAAAGGAAAACCCTGTATGTAATTGGAAATAAAATATCGGGAAATTGGACTGTCTGGTAACTTTTATTTTCAACTATGCCGACGTTTCAAGGTTATTTTATTAAAAGTTGTGGTGTTAAAATCTAAAAAAAATTCAAAAGTAGAGCTGGGGAAAGCGTCTTATCAAACAGCACATTTCGGATTTCGGTTGGAGTAGAAAACCTGAATGTAAGTTTGTTCCAGTTCCAAAGGGTCCGAAACCGGTTCGACGAACAACGTCTAACCCTTCGCATCCACCGCGGCCGAGGCTCCCAAGAACGAAGACACCACTGCACGGGGTCTCCCACAGCAACGGGAAGCAGCAGCACCCTTACGACCCTGGGCAGAGGCAGTCCGAGCCCTTCGAACAAAAGACACGAGAGGATCAAGATAAGCGTCAGTTATCCTTCGAGCGAGAACCTTTCGACGATGCACCAGCACAAACCGACGCCTCCCAAATCATCTTCCGGTGATGTCGACGTCGCCCAGCAGTTACACTGTTAGGTATTCTGTCAATGGCGGTGACAAGATGGATGAAGGCTCGCCTAGGAATGATGGAAGGTTGAGGGTGCATAGAGGGGGTGAGTTGTAAGGGGATCACATACATATACAGGGTGTCCCGAAAACAATGGATAAGCCTGCAACTATAGATAGACACTGTCGTGGTCTAACTTATTCAAATTTTGACCTAATGAAAATTTCACGGTTTCGGAGATATTCATGGTTTCGCATTTTTAGAAAATTTCCAAGTGCGATTAGTTTTTCGAGTGCCATTTCTACAAATGGAGAGGTATTTCGTTATGGTTTTTTTTTAATTTCACATGAGATAGTTCAGCTATCGGAAACAAAGATTAAATTCATCAAACTAGTGTAAAAAGTTAGAAACTCGTGAATTACAAAGAAAAATTGAAAACTAAATGAAATTTCCTTCAAGTTTGATGAGCTTCAGTGTAAAAAAATTGTAGGACGCCCTGGTAGACATCATCTTAAAAACTTGCTCAGTTATTGCAGATTCCAAAAAGGTATCATACAGCTAGGCATTCTGTTTTTTTCATTCTCGTAACTACTTGATTACCAAATAGTCGAAAAATTTCGAAAAACTGTTTTGTTTGTAATGCTTATTCTGAGCTCATGTGTTAAGTCAAGAGGCCATTTTTGTTGGAATCTAGTGGAAAATTACGAAAATTATTTTTATTTTGAAAAAGCAGCGTAGCGTATCGTTTCTCTGGTTGAATAGAAATATGGCATTATTTGCATTCAAACACCTGTATCTCGAAAACCTTACCGGACCTAATTGTATTGACAAAAATTTCTTATTTTCTTACATTCTGTACAGTGTTAAAAGAAAAGTATCACTTAAAAAATACACTGTGTTGCTACAATAGAGGTATGTGGAATATTCATTACAAATAATATAAAACGAATTATTACCCAATTACTATTCGATGGAAAAAATAAAAAAATTAGTACCAAATACTTATTCATTGAAAATGAATAAAGATTTCGAAATCAAACAATGAGTTCAGTCATTCATAGCTTAAATTTATTTGTAAAAAATGAAACTTTGCTTGCATAGAACAATAATAACACAGATCATACGCAGTAAGAGTGAAAAATCACCTGAATGCAAAATACCCTTTGGCCCTTTTTCATGGCCGCCGAGATCACGGACTTAACCCCTAGATTTTTTTTTATTGGAGGTGCTAAAAGATCTATTCTACTCCAGCCAATATCTTCGATTGTGGAGTTACGGGCTCGTATTAACACATTAACACATGAGCTCAGAATAAAGATTACAACAAAAAACAGTTTTCGAAATTTTCAGACTATTTGGTAATCAAGTAGTTACGAGAATGAAAAACAACAGAATACCTAGGCTTATGATACCTTTTTGGAATCTGCAATAACTGAGCAAGTTTTTAAGATGATGTCAAACCAGGGGTGTCCTACAATTTTTTTACACTGTAGCTCATCAAACTTGAAGGAAATTTCATTTAGTTATCAATTTTTCTTTGTAATTCACGAGTTTTAACTTTTTACACTAGTTTTGATGAAATTAAGTCTTTGTTTCCGATAGCTGAACTATCTCATGTGAAATAAAAAAAACCATAACGAAATACCTCTCCATTTGTAGAAATGGCACTCGAAAAACTAATCGCACTTGGAAATTTTCTAAAAATGCGAAAACCATGAATATCTCCGAAACCGTGGAATTTTCATTAAGGTCAAAATTTGGAATAAGTTAAACCACGACAGTGTCTATCTATAGTTGCAGGCTTATCCATTGTTTTCGGGACACCCTGTATGTATAAGTTTATTGATGGATCTTCGTTTCCTTACCTTTTTCTCGTGTGAGCTATTTCTTATTTTAGTGTTCTTACTCGATATGGGCAGGTTGTTGTTTGAATGGAAATATTCGGTTTGAAAATACAGTGGAACTTACCTATAACGAAAGCGCTAAATCCGCAAAAATAATTCGTTATAAAGAAATTCGTTAAACAGAAAAATTTGTTTCTATAGTCGGCAATGTCGCGGTCGACTTCACTGATAAATTGAGTTTATCATTCAAACTTAAGCACTTCCTTTTAGACATTTTTGCACAACTTTTCACACTAGCATAATGATTAGATTGAAACAGTTTAAAACTATTTCAGAAGGATCTCTCTGTCACCGTAATGATTTAGTTCAAGGTCGGGATTTATTACGTACGTCCGGAAAAATTTCGGAAAATACCCACCCTTATACCTTCTTACCAATACCCAATCAAAAAGTGATGTTCTTCGAATATTTCGTTTATAGAGAGAATTACTCGTTTTAGAGGGTGTATTACACTTGGAATTTGGATTCAAGGTGCAATGTCTTGAACGAAATTTCTGTCAGCAATTATCCGAAACTAATAATCACTAGTGACCAGAATTAATAAAATATCAGGATTATTATTCATTGGGCTTAAATAGTAATACAACCTAAGTTTTCAAAATAATGACAAAAACGAAGGGTAGTTTTGTATCTCATTCGAAATTACACCTTTATTTCGTGAAAATGAATATGCCTAGTAAGATTTCACAGAATTCTTTGATGTCTTCGCCAAAGGACGAAAGAATTGATCTCATATAGATAATTTCACGCAGCAAGTATATTAGTTGCAAAATGGCGAATGCGTAGGTGTCCCATTGCGTCATAAAAAGATTTTGATTTTATACAACCTAAACATTTTTTCCCTAAGTTTCCAGAGCTCATTTTATTGTATCAATTTTGATTGAGTGTTTGACTGAAGTAAATGGAATATCATACTTATTAATAAAAAGCATTAACTTCAATTGAAAAACTTTTCACTCTTCATTCAAAAGTTGATGTATATAGTTGTTTACACGCTTGTTCCCAGGGGAACAGCGTGCATCATTTTGCCCAAATGTCTGTATTTTTCCAATTTTCCGAAGCCACACATCCGATATCATTACAAAATTTGGTATTTGAAGGCGAATAATGACGCACATCTTCTGCAAAATTTCGTCTTATGGAGTGCTATTTTTTATTCGGTTTTTCACATACAAATCTTTCACACGCTTTTCAAAATGAACATTTTGAAGAAACGCGTCCTATATATCAACATTACAGGTAATAACCATTGTTGTAAATGCTCTTGGTTCTAAATATAGAAATAATGGCTTGCGTATCGATTATGTTTAAATTGATGGAAAAAGTCTGTACAACCATCATTTATAAACCAAAAGTTTCACTTGACCATATCTATTCGAGAGTACAGCATTGATGCATCATTACAATACATGAAATAGTGGTGGTCGACATTCAGAGTTCATTTAAGGTTCATCAACTGAACTTGAAATAGGTTCTGGTTTTTACATAGGAAGAAATAAAATCAATATTAGTAAATGATATTTCTGACACGGTAAACTCAAACAGTGTACCCTGTTTGAGATACTTTTCTTCAGCTGAATGTTGAAGGTGTTAATTTTTTTTCTTGCCTTATCATACAGGGTGTCAAAAATGTAAGCATTAAAATGTACAACCTAGTCCGCAAACTAAACAAGCTGATTTGAATTTAAGTGCAATATTTTAATAGGCCTTTCTACTGCTTATCATATCAGATTTTCATTGAATTATCTTAAACAGTTTGAAATTTATTCCGGTAAAATGGATTTCCAGTGGCGTCACTTAAGAGGCCTTACCTCCGTAGGGAGGGCCGCTAAGGAAAAATCTGTCATCTTATTTATTTAAGTTCAATCTGAATGCGGCAAATTTCCGTTAGTTTCCTGGACATCTTGTATACAATTATCCAATAGTTTTCAAAAATTAATGAATATTTAAGAGCAACGAGTAGATACATAGGTGTGTGCATCTTTTCATGGCCATTATTTCAACCTGAATAAATAAATGACTGGCATTGGTCGATATAACTAATAATGATTTCTATATCTTCCTTAGGTTCTTCAAGAAGAGCCCTAACACCAAAACAGCTACATAGTAGGCATAGAAAGACCCCCACTTCCCCTTCAGCTGTCAGCGAAGACGGAAGAACTAAAACTGATCTCGAAAAAAATGGAAAAACGCAACATCAAATTCCAAGTGAAGCGTTTCAGGATGGAAACCAAGGCAGCCAAGACTCTCGGTATTATAGTAGGGGGATTCATCTTGTGTTGCTGCCCTTTTTCACCATGTACCTGATCCGAGCTTTCTGCGAAGACTGCATACACCATTGGGTGTTTTCTGTTTATTCTGGTTAGGTTATGTAAATAGTGCCATAAATCCTTTAATATACGCGCTCTTCAGCAAAGATTTCCGTTTCGCGTTCAAGAGGATCATCTGCAGGTGCTTCTGCAAAGGGAACGCCGGTAAGGGATCCAGAAGAGGGTCTGCAGGTTCTCAGCTCCAAGAGACACTTTAGGTCTGCGAGCTACAACAAACAGGGTAATTCCCTTGGAGAAGAGAGCGATCCAGGAGGTGATCCTTCTGACTCCAGGTGACAAATAAGGGAATGTCGGCTATTGGAAAGCTGGCATTCGGAATTAATGACTTGATGTTCAAGGTGAAAATGAGTGACTGAGATTGTTAATTGTAAAAATTGCCGCGGTGGATATTCATAATATATCTATGTACCTAATACTCAATTTTGTTGAACTTAAATGTTGCAAAGGGGACTAAAAAAATTGCTTCTTATGGCGGAACAATGGTAATGGCAAATTCTGTTTTTATTACATCAACATAATCTACAATCTAATTTGGAGGAAAATTAGTTTTGGAAGAAATGGAAGCCAATAGGATAAAAAAATCGGATCTCAGCACTTTATTACAACCCTTGTCCAAAACACGAACAACTATGGTTCTTTTGTACCTATTTCAGACGACTGAAGGCTCAACGCGGCAACTACGCTTTGAATAAACTTACATCATAACTGATATCATTGATGCCATATATTTGCATGAAGTCTGAAAATTCAGGTAATTCAAGGTAAATGAGAGTGAAAAATGATTAGGACTTTAATATTTGGAAGAAATATATGTATTATAAGTACTGGAAATTAGTTTAAACGAATTTTTCTTCAATATTGTATAGCCTCTCTTGATATACGCGTTATAGTCTCAGATTTCACAAAAATGAAAGGAATGCGAGTTCGAGAAAAGAATTAAGCATGACATAGAATTTTCATGTTTTGGACAATGGTTGTGAAAGTTTGAGTTTTGATTGTCAAAATAAGTCGTACAAAACGAATGGATTGCTTTTATATTTTTCCGAAATTTATTCTACTTTTCTTGGAACCGAACTTGAAAAGGTATTATAAGTGTTTTTCTTTACTTTTTATAAAATTACGGAAAAAAGTACCTATATCTCTTCTTCGATTTGCCGTTCTAAAATTAAATACCAAAAATGTACATAATATAATAAAAAGGAAGCAAGTGTTTAATCCACAAATAAAACGGTGCTGCTTGTACAAATTTTTAAAAATTTTAAATAATAAAAATAAAGCATACAAATACCAATGTGAATGTCATATAATTCGGCAAATTATTATATTGATGTGAATTCGGGCTCAAAATATTCTGCTCTGTATTTTTATGTAAATCGTCCAAAAAGTGTGTGATATATATAATAATTAAGATCTTCTTGTTGTTCAAAATAACATGAATATGCGACTGGTAAAATCTGCGAATGATTGCCTAGAACATTATTATCATCATGATATCTATTATCCAAGAAAAAAAATAAGAATAAAATTATTCTGAATCATATAAATATAATTTTTTTAAAGCTATGTGTCTGAATAATAATATTATTCTGTGGCTCCGATATCTGTCCATAGAATAATATTATTCTATCAGAGATGCATTTTTTCAAAACAAATCCTAAGCTGATGATAATTGTGCTCAACTCATTCCAAGATTTCCAGTCATATTTTAACTTAATGTATTAACCTACATTAAAATGGGAAAAGAAATACGTTTCCTCTCGCTGTGTTACTGTACCTATATGAATAAGTACTAAGCGATGACAATGGCAAATAGTTTAAGTAAAAATGTGATCAAATTCGACGTCACTCTGCTTTGATAATACTGGAAGCGGAAAGAGTGAGTATAATAGCTTATTTATAATATTTAAGCCAAAATTTGCTCTGTAATAAAAATATTTTAATCTCTGTGTACTTTTTTATTCCAGCCAAGCAGCGATCGATAAGGTTAGTATCGGGATGGGTGACCACTCTGTGATAAGCGTTGAATATTTTGAATTTTTCGAAAGGTAAAGGAAAGATTAGATCTAGAAACTATGAAAATCATTACTTTAAGCTCGGCCTCAACAAAACTCAGCGAATTTCAGCATTTTATTCGACAGAAATAAGTTAAAATCACAACAACTAAGTATTTAAATCTAAAACAACCAACATTAGGAATACAATATCAATAAAACCGAATATAACACTGAATAAAATTAAAATTTTTAGTGAGAGAGCGGAAAATATGTCTGTAGTATTCCCTTATATGCTTTCCTATCTTTATCAACGTACAAGCAAAATATCACTCTATCTACGTTCTCACTTTTATCTTCCAAATATTACGTACTTGATAAGCAGCCGCATGAGCTGCCGAAAGATTCGGGAAAACCATTCGAGCCTGTGGAGATACAAGGAAAAGCAATCGTTCTCAAACCTTTAGAAATCAACAACTCCAAACTTTCTCTGTAACATTTCTTCAGTTTTTCAGTAAATTCTCCTTGAGGTCCAACTGTATGAATAACATCTGAAATATGAAAACAATGATGTGAAATATACTTAATTTTTGGATAACTTACATCTACAAGGTAATTTGTATCCACCAGTTATTATCGCTTGTCCAGATTTACAAGGTGCCAAAGTTTCGCACTCTGCTTGGAGAGACGGTCCAGCAATATTATGAATAGTTCCACTGATACCTTCCGTTGGCGAAAGTGAGGAATTTGTAGAATTCACAATAGCATCAATCTGAAAGTTTTCTATACTGAAAAATGAAATGCAGAAAATTGGTTCATATCGAGTGATAATAATCCTAGTTGACGAGTAAATGACCAATAAATCTCAAATGGAGTGTTGAAAAAGATCTACAATGTCATTTTGTGCTAAAAGTACAGCAGGAATTTAGATTGACCTAGTGACATTTTCAATGAACTCAAAAAGAATGATTCCAATCTGTATTTATGTTTGGAAATTACCGCTAGAAGTGTAATATCTCCCTCGAATATGGAAATTTTTCGGATAATATCTCGTTCTTGCTAATATCTAAAGCACAGTTTTCCTTCATGAATATAGGATCCGGTAAAATCTCGGATTCGCACAAACGTTTCCAGGTCGGTATTTTCTCTATTCGGATACATTTCTTGTTTTGTTTCGCTTCAGCTTCCAATTTCAGATATTTATCCTTCTCTTCTTCCCAGTTACTCATATTAGCCATGAAAATTACTCGATTTAGCGTTGGAAACTTTTTGCGACTTTTTAAATTCCGGAGAAGTTTGAATACTATTTTGGGATGTGCGCGTTTCTATGCGCATCGAAGACGGTCTTACTCTTTACAGGGAGACCTCAACGTTTTTGGAATTTTAAAGATCAAAGATCGTGAAAAAATTCAAGCCACCTGAACACATATCGAAAACTATCTATTATTTTATATAAATGGTTTGTCCATGTACCTGAACAGCTTTTTTAAACTGTTAACACAACCATAGAGAAGAACTTATTTATCCACCACAGAACATAACGTGCGTTCAAAAAAATTCGTGGGCAAGTAAGCTGTGGATTCTATTTTTCCCATGATTCTCCATGATTTTTCCCCTCATAGACTCTTAGGAAAAATAGAATCCACAGCTTACTTGACTGATTCATTAAGTACTGGTCATGAACTGGTCAGTGATGCCTGATTCATCATATTACCCAAAACGATCATATAACTTTCCTGCATTCGGTGTTTCGGTGACCCTCTGACGATATACAGGCTGTTTGCACATGGAAAATCCTATTCATATTTCATATTTGTTAGTTGGAGTACTTTATAATAATGAAGAAATACAAATTTAAGGTGATCATTATTATATCGTGCGTTCAAAAAAATTCGTGGTCAAGTAAGCTGTGGATTCTATTTTTCCATGATTCTCCATGATTTTCCCTCATAGACTCTTAGGAAAAATAGAATCCACAGCTTACTTGACCACGAATCAGTCTAACACGAACAGGGATCATGTACGGTTTCTAAAATATACTCCTGCGCTATGAAAAATTTCCGAAAATATTATCTAGTCTTTGTGAAGTGTATATCGGAATTTTGAAAATAGTTATTTCGTGCAATTAAAGTTTTGACCGGAAATGCTCGAGTGAAATTTTTCCGGGTGTGCGGGAATTTTGAATTATTTACGAGAGATATACGAAAAGTGCGCGCGTGAAAACTTTAATACTTCGTGTATAAAGTGAAAATCGTAAAGTGATTTGTGACTTTAAACCAGGAATTATTCTTTCACCACAAATCAGAAGAAAAATCAAGTGAGTTCACGTGGAAAATTTATGGAAAAGACAAGGTGAGGGGCTTTTCCATTTTAATACGGACAAATTATAATTTCATTTTTCAATCTATCGGTTGTCAGATCAGGAAACTCAACATAAAACAAAACTCTATGGATGAAATCGCTTTGCTCCGTCGAAATAGACCCATGGACCTATAATACTAGTATTATAAATCTATGAATAGACCGAGCGAAAAGATCGACGTCCGATCGCTCAGATTTTTATGACGAACGCTCCAGATGTCTACGCCCCTCAATCCGGATGTAATAAACGAACGGTACAGATCGATCCGACACGTCTGATGTCGATGCCGAACGCCCCTAATATTTTCATTTCGGAAAATTCATTTTGAGTTCAACCACAGAACATAAATATAACTAACTTTCAAGTATTCAAAACAAATTAAATATTTTTAATATTATCATCAATATAGGGCCCACATAGTAGGGAGAATCACAATTTATGAACTGATACTGAAAATCAACAAATTCGGCATTCTAGTCAATATTTTCGAAATATGTCGGCACAGAAATATTCGAATTCGATTTTTCTTATTTGCTGCATTTTGGGATTTCTGTTGATACTTAGTTCAAATAGTGCGATATTATTGAAATGAAAACGAATCATTTTAATCACTAATTAGTATTAATAGAAACAAAACTTTAGAATGTCTTTGGAAATTGATTCCAAGAATTAATCTTTGAGTGGTTATTGATTCCTTTCAACACAAATCAACAGTTCTGCTCCAGGAAATGAAGAAGAAAAATGGCACTTTGAGTGATTATTTATTTATGAAAATATTAAATAAACAACTAATGAGTAAACTTATAACTTTAACACAATGATCATATAAGCACAAATAAAGCTTCAAAGATGAAAGAGTAACTTTATGGAGCTCCCCACATATTTGCCTTTCTTAGGCAAGTGAACTAATTGATTTATCAGATTGTAAACTGATAAAAAAAATTAATGAAAGTATAATTGCTGAATATTCCCCTATAAATTCGCTAGTTCTGAGTAAATCAACAATTAAAAAAACCAATTATACAAGAGTGAAAAGAACTATTGAGACGAAGGAAAATAACTTTGAAGTATTCCCCTATATATCTCCTTATCCTGCTCTAAAAATAAACAGAATATAATTCTATCCACACTATCATGTTCCTTCTCCAGGAATTTTCTCACTTCGTAAGCAGCTGTATGAGCTGCTGGAAGGTTTGGATATCCATAAATTCCAGTAGAAATACAAGGAAAGCAATAGTTCTCAAATTTTTGGAAACAAGCAACTGTAAACTGTTGCTGTAACATTTCTCCAATAGTTGAGTGTCCCTCTTTTCAGGGTGCCCAGGATTCTTCAGCTGAGGACCAACTGTATGAATCACATCTGAAAGGCAATCATTATGTTTTTTTCCCCTTATTATGTCCTATCTCAATATAGTCAATTTTAAACATTGTCGGGTATCTTTATAAACTGTTTTCATTAAGAATTGAATCATACTCACATTTCGATGGTAATTCATAGCCGCCAGTTATTTTAGCATCTCCAGTTTCACAAGGAGCTAAGGTACGTCCTTCTAACCTCAAGAAAGAGCCAGCAGCTTTATGGATAGCTCCATCTACACCCCCACCTCCTTGAAGTCTTGAATTTGCTGCGTTCACTATAGCATCGATCTGAAATGTAGCAATAAACATCTAATCAATATCAATATATCACTAGTTTTTAGTGAATTCATGGATGAATTTGATCTAATATTATAATATGTGTTCAATAATTATGAATATACCGCTAGTTTTGTGATGTCGCCTTCGAATATGGAAATTTTTTGTGCTAGTATCTCGTTTTTGGCACTATTGATATCGCAATTTTCTTTTCTCGGTATTGGCTCCGGTATTTTTTCTATTTCTCTCATACTTTTCCATGTCGGTATTTCATCTAGTGTTATACAACTCTTTTGTTTCTCCTGTGCTGTCATGTTGAGATATTTGACTTTTTCTTGTTCCCAATTACTCATTTTTCTGCTGATATTAACGAAAATACGATGAAAATTATCAAGGCTTCCTGATGTGTTAGTCACAAATTTAAAAATTTTCCCTGGCGAAAAATAAACAGCCATTTCTGTGGTTTCAGAATAACGTTATTCTGTGGCTCGTTTATGAACATAGAGTTTTTGTTTTAATAAACAGAGAATCTGTAATCCAAAAATATACACAATTCTTGACTAAAAAGCACCTTAATTTGAGATTTGTCTATCATACTATGCTATCAATAAATTATTATAAATAAATTATTATCACGTGATGTTAGAATTAGTTCAATTATCATTTTGACAGGTGTAGTTCAAAATGAGTTATTCCTTAGATTTTTCTGTGGCATAGCAAAAGAACTACTTGTTTTTTGGTTCTGTGGTTTGTTGTTCTTGTTCTATGGTTTGTTGCTCCGTTTTGTTTTTTAATGAAGCTTAAACAAAAATAACTGAGAAAATATTCGCAGGTTGCGAAATAAGAATTTAATGAGGTGATTTAATGTTATCCTAAATGTATAATTTGCATAATTTTTATGTTTTCCTTGGAATACTTAAGTATCTGCTATTTGTATTTACAGAACATTCCTATAAATTTGCAATACATCAGACGAAAGGATAAGAAAAATGGCTCATTCTGGGGTAGTCCCCAGTGGTAAACGTAAGGAAATATATAAGTACATTGCTCCATGGCCACTATACAGTATGAATTGGTCTGTTCGACCAGACAAAAGATTTCGACTTGCTCTCGGCAGTTTTGTTGAAGAGTACAATAATAAGGTTCAGATTGTGTCTTTGGATGAAGACAGCAGTGAATTCTCTGCTAAAAGTACTTTTGATCATCCATATCCTACTACCAAGATAATGTGGATTCCAGATAGTAAAGGAGTTTTTCCTGATTTATTAGCAACAAGGTAATGCAGTATTTTCTGATAGAATTATATTAAGTGAAGACTATTTTCCATGAATATTTCTTGTTTTAGTGGTGACTATTTGAGAGTCTGGAGAGCTGGTGAACCTGATACAAGGTTAGAGTGTGTACTCAACAATAATAAGAATTCAGACTTCTGTGCACCATTGACATCTTTTGATTGGAATGAAGTAGATCCTAATTTGGTTGGAACTTCTTCAATTGACACTACCTGCACAATTTGGGGTCTAGAAACTGGTCAGATTTTGGGTAGAGTAAATTTGGTATCAGGACACGTTAAAACTCAATTAATTGCTCACGATAAGGAAGTTTATGATATAGGTAAGTACGAAACATTTGGATGAATATCAATCAGAATTCGGTGTCATTGTATTCATTTAGGCCTCTTGAACAACATCAGTAAAACCAACAGGTGGTTTTCTGTCTTAGTTCAGAAAATATGTCACCTAAAGTTCCAAAAATTTTCCATCTTCACGTCGCTTTTTCCACTAAAAAATACAGAATTTCTCCTCCAATTTAGTTTATAAATCACCTTTGAACATTCACCTAATGATTTGATTAGTTTCATTTCATGTATATTCAATAATCAATGCAAAAACATCAAAATTCTCGAGGTATCACATAATCACAGATTCGAGGGAAAGCCCGCCGTTCTTCATGGTAAGTTTGGCACCACTGCACCTTCATTCGGCGAGTGCCATAGGTAATGATAACGGGAATTACGGGAAGGCATCGTATCATATTCGCGCGAAGAATCTGCGGCATTGCCAAACCTACCATTTAGAACGGCGAGCTTTTCTTCTAATTTGTGGATATGCGGTACCTCTAAAATTTTGATGTTTTTGCTTTAATTATTCAATATATCTGAAATGAAAGCAATAAAGTCGTTATGTGAATGTTCAATGGTGATTTATAGACTAAATTGGAGCAGCATTTCTGTGTTTTTGAAGTGGAAAAACTGAATTGAATTGGGTGTCCATATTTTCAAAACTAAGACTATGTTGCTCGGGAGGCCCAAATGAATAAATGAGACCAAAATCTGATGGATATCTGCTGGACCCCAAATTCTTATATATTATATTAAATTAAACAAATTTCTCAGCATTTTCGAGGGCCGGTGGTGGCAGAGATATGTTCGCCTCAGTCGGCGCCGACGGTTCAGTACGTATGTTCGACCTACGGCATCTAGAACATTCAACGATAATTTACGAAGATGCTGCTCATACCCCATTGCTTCGTTTAGCTTGGAACAAACAAGATCCAAACTATCTCGCCACCATTGCTATGGACGCGTGCGAAGTGGTCATTCTTGACGTCAGGGTACCCTGTACTCCCGTGGCAAAACTGAATAATCACAGGGCTTGCGTTAACGGAATAGCTTGGGCCCCTCATTCCAGCTGTCATATATGCACGGCTGGAGACGATCATCAGGCACTGATTTGGGACATTCAACAGATGCCGAGGGCAATAGAAGATCCTATTTTAGCTTATACAGCTGCGGAAGGCGAGGTTAATCAAATACAGTGGGGGGCCACGCAGCCAGATTGGATCGCGATTTGTTATAATAAATCCTTGGAAATTCTTAGGGTGTAACTTTTTTTTAATCGTGTGAATGTTAAGGGAGTTTTTCGTGATTCTTATTACTGAAATATTTCACTTAAAACTTCAAGAAGACTTTAAAAATTCAGATGGTGTGAATATAAACTTTACAGGATTAAAGTGAAATAATTGTTTATTACTGATTTGAAAATGGTAAATGTAACTTTCTATCAGGGTTCAAAATGGTGAAGGGACTTTGATGTTTTTGCAGATTTTCTAAAAATTTTCTTTTCTATTCACTTTTAAAGACTGATACAAGATCGAGTTGGAAATGGTATGTTTTTCAACTTTTCAGAGCCATTTACCATTTTCAAAACATTCAGTATTTAAATATTAATGCGAATTTTCATAGAATGCTGAAGCAATTGATCGAAGAATAACAGGAAATGCTTGCAATATCCATTGTTAGTTATGAAAATAGAATTTTATTTAATCGGACATCAGATATTTGTCTGTGGGAGGTTAAGGTCAAAATCACTTTTTTAGAGATAAAACATTATAGCATTGAAATTGTTCAATTCATCATTAATATTTAAATGTGCAAAGTGTCTAAACATCAGACATCAATATTGCATGTAAAAAATATTGTTATGACTTTGTTTGATTATTGAATTTCGACTTTCTTCTTATTTAATGAGCAAAAAAAACTTAAACCAACTGAATTAAAGAAATCCACTTATACTGGGGTATTTCTACTGTATGTATAATAATAATATTACAAATCATTGATTTATAACATTGATGAAGATCAAAATTTCTTGAAACAACTCTAATTTGGTTAGTATGATTGAAGATTTAAGTATTTCATATGGAAATACTTTTGAATTTTAGGGAAAAACAATTTATTTACTTCTTGTGGAACTGGTTATAAGTATGTATGAGCTATTAGAGAGTAGTGTACTTTCTTCGGTATGTTTGTGAATTCTGTGAGAATGTGATATATTTATTTTTTAAATAACTTATTTCAATGAAATAATTTTTATATAATTTTATGAAAATAAATTGTAGGAAAAGACTTTGCCTATTTTATTGGTACATATATGTATAAAGCTTAATTCATACTTTTCGTGCATAGCTTTTTAACTCGCATTGTTTTTATTATCTGAGTAATGTTGAAACTCTTCAAATTTACCCAGCAGTTGTAGAGTTAAATCTATTCAAAATGGGATAAAATTCCAAAGCTAATGATTCCAATACGAAACGTTTCTGATTTGGTTTTCTTTCTTCTGAGAGATGAATGTCAATAGCAATATTATAAGTATAATATAAACTTTTTATTTATATGTAAAAATTTAATGTCATCTGAACCAACAATAAATAAAAAAATTCAATAACAAGTATGGAATGCTGATGAAACAGTGAATAATTTACATCTTAGATCTACCTTTATTTTGGTTTTGCCAAGTGTTTTTTCTTATATTGTCTAATTTTCTCTTCAAAATATTTGTCAATCGATTGAACCTAAAAAGAAATTGGAATGAATTATAACAAATTTGAAGAATATCCTATTAAACGTACCTGTAGATCAGAGTCTTTCAAGGAATTTAGCACTTTATGTCTAGATTGTGCATTAATTTTTTCTAAATTAAGACAAGCTTGAACAAAACTTTTTGCCCAGGTCTTCCACGCATCTACTTCTTTCTGTGAAATAATATTATTTAAATTATTCAACGAAATAATATCTACAAACTTTTTCTTTACACTTACCTCTGTCTCCTTTTGCATTTCTCGAATTATCGAATCATATTCCTTCTTTGACTTTTCTGTAAAATTTTTTAATTCCACATAATTCATTTCAATCTGACCTAAACGTTCTTTCAGTTCACTATTTTCTCTTTGCACCGGAGCCATTATCAGAGCATATTTGTTCAATAATTCCGATAACTGATCTCGATAATTCTTCTCTTGTTCTTTGAATCTATTCAATTTTTGCTGATTTGCCTCGAAAATTTTCTTATAAGTGTCCTCAATTTTCGCTACTTTACGTTCGTATTCTTTTCGTAACTGATCCTGAACTGCCATTTCCGCTTCTAGAAGTTTAACTTTGAAAAAGGATTCGTCTTCTGGGGAATCTGAAAAATAACTTAATATACAAAATGAATTTAAAAATATCTTTTTCTTACTTTTATGACCATCTTCTTTATCATTTCTATCTTTGTTATTTTCCAATAATTCCTTTATTTTGTTCTGCAATTTTTCCACTTCTTTTCGAGAGGATTGAAGATCTTCATTTGTATTCTTTAGTTCATTTTCTAAATGTTTTATTTGTCCTTCATATTTTTCCAACAAATCACATTTTTGTGATAAAGCATCTTGATACTTCATAAGTTCAGACTTTGCTTCTTCTAAATGATGAGAAGCGTCTTCTAATGTTTGAATTGTAACATTTTTATCTTCATTTCTCAATGATTCCAATTCATTCTCCAAATCCATCATATGTTTATTTTTGTTATCAAGTTCTTTCTCTAAAATATCAAACTCCTTTATTTTCATATTTAATGCATTCTTTGTTTGTTTCAGCTCAATTTCTACACCGTTTTTTTCACCTTCTAAAAGTGTTTTCGAATTTTTTAATTCTTCAATTAATTCCGATAGTTTTTCTACCTCTTTTTCTGTTTGTCTTAAGTTTATGTTGGATTCCTCAGCTTCTTTCTTCCATAAAGATTCGGATTCCTTCAATTTCTTCATTAACATGCTATTTAGATTTATTTGATTGATCCAACTCGCAATTTTAACTTCAATGAATTTTTTATCCAGAGAGTCTGTGTTATAAACATTCCAGAATTTCTCCAAATCTGTCCGTAGTGTTGCTAAATCTTTGGTTGCTATATGATTGTTGTCACTCTGCTCTTTAAGTTGTTTCGATAACTGATTATATTCATTGTATAATAAATCATAATTTTTTTTGTAATTTTCTAATTTACTCAAATTCATCAAAAGTTCTTGTTTCTCATCTTTTAAAGCAGAGATTTCTTCTTCCAATTTATTTTCTTCTTTGTTTTGTTGAACTTTTGATCTAGAATCCTCTTCGTTATTTTCTCCAATTTTAGATCTCAGTTGTTCCAATTCTGTCTCTGATGCTTCTAACTTTTGTTGCAATTCTTTGATTTTGGCTTCTGCCTTCAATAATTCATCGTTCATTGTCTCAAGTTCAGGCAATTTATATTTGTTTGAAAGATTCGCCAAATCGTTTCTAGTTTGTGTTATCATATTTTCAATTTTGTCCTCCAATTCAATATTTATTGAAGTGAGATGCTCTACTTTGTGCTGTCTTTCTATTAAAGCATCTTGCAATCGTTTTAATTCGTTTTCTACCAATGCTATAGTTTGAATATGTTCTGGTTGATCTTGAAAAAAAAATTTGTGTTGAAAGTTATTTTGGTCAAAAAATTAATACTTACTGCACTGAATTTTGGATAGGCAAGAGTTTCTTATTTTCCTGTACTCTAAAAGTTCTTTCACGTCGTTTTCGTAAAACCTACAATGATATAATTAAAATCAAAGTAAGATATTTTTTATGAGACCCACTTTGTTTTCGATTTAAGAGTAGTTACTTCAACATCTTTATCTAGAAGCATTTTTTTCAACCTCTCATTATGAATAACTAAAGTATCGTAGTCCTGAAAATATGAAATAAATGATAATAATACATGCATATAAACAATCAACTGAAATTAGCTTACCAACGATTTTCTCCTGAAAGAATTAGACAGTAAAATTGGTTCACCTGATTCTAATTTTTCTATTCTACCTAAAAGTTAAGGAATCTGTGTTATAACTTCCGCAGAAATTAGGTTTTTTCATAATTGAATTTCAAGTAATACATTTAAAGGAAAAATTTAAAAATTTGAAGCCACTTACTTCTATAATGTTCATTTTCTTTTGACAACATCTCCACCAAATTTAGTAAATCTTTACACTGATTTTGAGCACTTTCAATATTTTCATTTAATAATTTTATCGTATTGTTTTGTAGTGATTCATTTTCATTACTGCTTTCAAGAGTTCTCTTAAGATCACTCTCCAAGATTTTTCTATCTTTTTCCTGAAAAATTAATCCAACAATTTTATGTTTATCGAATCACTTGGTTCAGTAACTTACAAGAATTTCTATTTTTCTTCTCTGTTCTTCAAGCATTGATTCTAATTTACCAATTTGCTCTTTATGATTATTTTGGAGTTCCTCTGAATTGAATACTCTAGCTGCAACATTAAAGGGTCCGGTTTCCATTTTAAATTTAAGTTGCAACTCTTCCACGGTTGTTTTATATGCTTGAACTTCGAATTCTAACTAAAATTTGAGTGAATATTGACAAAGAAGTATGGTATTGTATTGCCGAAAACAAAACTCACTTGTTGAACAACTTTCTGTAAAGAATTTATTTCTTCGTCCTTCAAGGCTAAACTCTTTTCTTGATTCGTAATGATATCAACTTTTTCCACTGTAAAATATCAGACTTAATGATATAAGTGACCCTGCTTGCGTATACTCACTACTGACCTAATAGAGATTTTGTATTCCTAAGAGAAATTTCTACTTGAGAAGTCTCAGCTTCTTGTAATGTTAATCTTCGTTTCATGCTACCAATTTCTTTAGATGTATCTTCCTTATATCCATCAAATTCTTCTTTCAAGGCTTGGATTTCTTTCATGCGTATATCATATAATAGTTTAAGTTGTTCGTAAGGTGTTTGAACATCTTTATATGTTTGGTCTATTAATTCTGCGTCTGCAGATGCTACAGATATATTGGTGGAGGAATTCATGGTGCTGTCATCATACTTAAACTCATCTAATGCATTAATCAATAAATTTTGCAGCTAGAATGTGAAGAGAATTGTTTAAACAATCTTTGAGTATCTAGTAAGAATAAACCTCTTCGCGCCTTCTGATTTGTTCTTCCAAGTCTTCCGCTTCTTCTTGATTTTCATTATTATCCACGATATCCAGGCCTTTTCCTTGGAAAAGGCTCATTCCTGGATCATCCATCAGATTGAAACTTGAAAGGTTAATAATAACAGTTCAAACCAGCAAAATCTTCTAAAAATTCAAATCTGAGTCGAATTTTGGCGAGCTGTGGTTACATGTAACTATCTAACTATCACGTGATCATTTGACAGTTAATACACGTATTTTCTGTCAAATGATCACGTGATAGTTTTTTTTTTTTTTTTTTTTTTTTTTTCTCTTTAATGGGCTCGCCCCTAAGGCATGTACCCAGATTATGGTTATGTTTGTTAGGAAACCTTACTCGAGACGCACACAAACATCCATGTCCTTGCCGGGATTCGAACCCGGGACCCCTGGCATCCCAGGCCAAAGCGCTACCTCCGCGCTACGGGGCCGACCACGTGATAGTTAGATAGTTACATGTAACCACAGCTCGCCAAAATTCGACACTGGTCTGGACATTTGTTTATTTGTAAACACAGAAATGCAAATGTAAATAATAACCATAGATCAGTGAACTCTAGAATAACTGGAACGGCGTCGTAGGTACTAAAGTTCGACAGAAAGTGTGTCGCGTTGAAATGGATAAATTGCGTCAATCCATCTCTCTCTTCATAGGAAAAGCGGGGTTGTTACCTCCGATATGCTGTCAGTTGTCAAACGTGCACGCAGTTACACGGCTCAGAGTGAGATGGATTGACGCAATTTCTCCATTTCAGTCTTCCTCACTTTTGCTGTATCGCGAAACCGTTCCAGTTATTTTAGAGTTCACTGCCATAGATAGATATACCACAGAAACGTCCAAATCTTTTTTTTCAAATGTGGTGTGTTCAGTGAATATGTTTTTTTTATTTTTACCTGAAATTTTAATTACATAAGTCGAATTTTGGCGAGCTGTGGTTACATGTAACTATCTAACTATCACGTGATCATTTGACAGAAAATACGTGTATTAACTGTCAAATGATCACGTGATAGTTAGATAGTTACATGTAACCACAGCTCGCCAAAATTCGACTATAATGACTTAATAATGTTAGCAGGACTGTTTCATTACATTTATTATTATTTATTCCAGTTTTTAGTGAAAATTCAGATTGAAAGTGACCATGTATTATAAGAAAAACAATCACTCCTCTATGATTGAAAACATTATATGTTCTGTGGTTGAATATTTGACGTAAAAATGTGAGGTTAATAAATTTTAACCTAAAAAAATTAGGATAATTTCCAATAAAAATAAATAAATTAAATAGACAAAATGAACAGAGGATTACTACTTTTCAAAAGAAATCGTGAGTAACGTTAACTCAGTTTTTCTCACAAAAAACATTGATTCAAATTAATTATTGATTGTTGTGTAGGTTTTTCCGAGATATCCTCTTTCGTAAGGAATAAAAAAACCCTAGCAGCAACTAATAAAACAGAAAGGAAAAAGGAATCTCTTTATATTACCACACCAATTTATTATGTAAATGCAGGAAAGTATAAAAGTTACATAGTAATCTGTTATACGTAACTTTCGAATAATTACTTTATTCAATTCCTCATACTCAAAATTATTGAATTCATTTTGGGTATTTACAGATCCTCATATTGGACATCTGTACAGTTCTTTAATAGCAGATACAATTACCCGTTGGTATCATCTCTCGAATAAAAGTTCACAATTGAAATTCAGTACAGGAACAGATGAACATGGATCTAAAATTCAACAAGCTTCAGCGAATAACAACATGACTCCAAAAGAATATTGCGACAGGATTGTACATAGTTATAAAAATCTTGCGAAAACTTTCAGTATAGATTACACTGATTTTATCAGAACAACTGATGAATCACATATAAACACCGTCAATAAATTCTGGGTGAGTTCCATGGTTTTTTAGCATGTATACTCACAATATTCATTTAATAATATGTGTTTATATTATTTTTCTCAATCCTTAGGAAATTTAACTAACAAAACATTATTTCAGAATGTTCTGGCAAATAAAAAACACATTTATTCGGCAAATTATGAAGGCTGGTATTGTGTTTCTGATGAAACGTTTTTGCCATCCTCCCAGGTAAAAGAAATGAAGGACAAAGATGGAAATACTGTACATATTTCAGAGGAAAGTAGCCATCCTGTTGAATGGACAGAAGAAAAGAATTATTTATTCAAATTGAGTCAGTTCCAGGATGATTTGATATACTGGTTGAAACACAATGGTGAGCATTTAAATGATTTATTCTATTTCCAGAAATTGGTATTTCCAGTGATTACCAGAAAAAATAATTGAGAGTCTGAATCTGTTACAAATTTTTTTCCTTTTCCTTTTTTTTCCATTAGGAAAAGAGTTATTGAAAATGCTAAATACAAATGGTCAATCTATTATTGACTACTTTCAAAAATAATACAAAGTCGGTGAAAAATAGTAATATTTATAGTCACAGAATCAAATATTTGCTCTGATGACCAAATTTTGATTTCAGAAAAAGCAGTAAGACCTAAAAAATTCCATAAAATCTTATTAGAATCGATATCGAAAGAAGAATTACCCGATTTATCTGTTTCACGGCCTACATCAAGAGTGAACTGGGGCATTCCAGTTCCTTCGGACAAATCACAGTCGATTTACGTTTGGCTTGACGCTCTCGTGAATTATTTGACAGCTGCGGATTACACTAACGAGAACAACTTCAAGAAAAATTGGCCACCGGACATTCAGGTCATTGGTAAAGACATCCTCAAGTAAGTAAGTCCAGAATTGAGCGCCATCAGCAATTATATTTTATATTTGATCAACTGGTTTATTAATGACAGCGATTAATGGTCAAAATAGTTTAACGCGCGAGTGAAGCAATTAATGTTAAATTTTGTACACATTAAACTCACCAAATCAATAAAATATTCGAAAACATTCATACCAACCTCAAAAATCTTGATCTACAGATTCCACGGCATTTACTGGCCTGCATTTTTAATGGCAGCAGATCTAGAACCACCACACACTTTACTTTGTCACTCTCATTGGACTGTAGCGATGGAAAAATGTCAAAGTCGAAGGGTAACGTGATTGATCCCTTTGAAAGGGCCGATGTTTTTCACCAGTGATGGTCTTAGGTATTTTTTGCTGCGGGTTGGTGTGCAACATAGTGATGGAAGTGAGTACTCATCTAAGATATTTATCAATTTGTGGAAAATGTTTTTATTGTGAAGAAGAATCATAAGAAAAATACTTACTCGATTTTATTGACGCTTCTCTTTTATTTACACTAAAATTTTCAATGATATATTGTGGCGAACAGCTTCAGACTTATCCAATTTTGGTAGAAATATTTTCAAAGTATTCTATTCCGGCGATATTCACAACTTATAGCACTGGAACTATTCCTCCGATTTGACTCTTTAGCGAACTTAACCGAGTTATTTTGACTTTAATATTATTTTACACCTCATTTCGTTAGAATATTTAATGGACAGAAAATAATTTCGACTTCAGATTTTTATCAGAGAATCTAATAGACACGTTTAAGACAGTTCTTTGCTGAAAACTCTAAACCGTCACAGCGTGTCCAGGAGAATGTGGGAAATCTCTCGGATTCGAAAAAAAACATAAAAGAATAAGAGATGACAAGTTCCCATCATTTTGGTCCCCATCGTTCCTCCCAACGGAGATACGATCTCCTAAATGACGCAACTGGAAATCCATTTTACTGGAATAAATTTTAAATTACTTAATAAAACTTTTATTATCCACTTGAAAAAAAAATTGTACTTCATCTTAGTTGGTTATGTTTTATATGAATCCTACACATTTCCCACATTTTCGCGGACGTCCTGTATACATTTCTGTCAATCTACAGCACGCTGCTCTACTAGGAAGAAAGGGCGTAAAAAGGAATAGAACTCAATAGTAGCCAGAAATACGAACTCCGGGTCAATGAAGATTGTCATCTTTCTTGTCTTGCGATAATCGTAAGAACCGAAGAAAATGGGTCAGATCGGAACGTAAATAGGCTATCAGACCTCGGTAATCTCTCGCGTTATTCAGTGTCACGCAGAAAAAGTTATTACATCAATCTAACCACTCGACGGCTGAATAAAGATTGGAGGAAAAACTGAAATGGGAGGGGGGAACGTGACTCGTTACAGTTTTCCGATATTTGTCTCTCGAAAGGGGTTTTTCATACGAAAAATTAAATGGAGATATACCAGTGACCCACGTTCAATTGTCCATTTTTGTTCTACAGGGTGAAGTGGAAGAACTTGCGGATGTTGAAAAATTTATGTCGATATGTACCTATTGATTTAATGATTTTTCCATCATGAAGTACAACATTTTAAGTTTATGTTTAGAAGGTGAAAGAGTTATCTGAAAATCGTTTCCATTATTATCGATACACTTTCTAAACGTTAATTTTAAATTCTGTTTTTGATTATGGAAAAAATTGTATCGATATTTGCGTAAGTTTTTGTTTAATTGAATTCCTATATTCGCAAGTTCCTCTGCCATCTTGTATTATACAGGGCGTCCCGGAAAATGTGGAAATCTCTCAGATTCAGATAGAACTTAAAAATGAAGATGACAAGTTCCCATAATTGTTTTTCCTAGCGGCCTTCCCTACGAAGATACGACCTCCTAAATGACGCCACTGGAAATTCATTTTAGTGGAATGAATTTCAATTACTTACTTCTTTCATTATTTTTTTTCGAAAACGGTTCATTTTATCGACACTGAACAAGAGTACCTTTTCTTCAGCTTAATATTCAAGGATCCAAATTTTTTTTTTAGCATCCTATCATACATGGTGTTAAAAATGTAAGCATTAAAATGTACCCCCCTGATAAACTGCACAAGCTAATTGAAATTTAAGTGCGGTGATTTAAGAGGTCCTTAATACTATCTATTAATCATATCAAATTTTCATCAAATTATATCGAGTAGTTTGAAACATATTCCACTAAAATGGATTTCCAGTAGCGTCATTTAGGAGGTCGTATTTTCGTAGGGAGGGCCGTTAGGAAAAAATTATGGGAACTTGTCATCTTCATTTTTTATGTTCTATCCGAATCCGAGAGATTTCCCACATTTTCCGGGACACCCTGTATGTTCATATGCGATATAGAACAACAAATTCTTTATGAATTCAAGATTGCTCAGAATATCTTGCTTCGTTCTGGATAAACCTACAATTTCGTCTATTGAATAAGATTCAGTTTTCTGTATATTCCGAGTTCAAGCCAATTGAAATCATCCTCAAGAAATGAGTTCATGTTAACCAAATCAACAATTATTTTTAGACTATAATGATTCGAAAGCGATACGTGTACTGAACGCTGAGCTAGCCGATACTCTTGGCAATTTGCTAAACCGCTGTACTGGCGCAATTTTGAATCCTAATCAAGATTTTCCCAAGTTTGACGAGCAAGTTTTTGACACAGTTGTAAAAATGGAAGAAGCTAGGAAACTGATAGAAAACGTGAATAATCTACCTGGTGAGTACCTATTATATATTTCAGCACATCTATATTAATAAAACAAGATCTATGATAACCGTCAAAATGCAATATCTTTCAAACGGCTGCACCAAATTGGATAATTCATTTTTTGTTGTGATCATAATTTTTAGGGCAAGGTTCATACAACAAAATATTTCCAAAAAAATTGTTCAGAAAAAATAAAAGGCTTTCCTTTTTCTTACGACCAATCAAGCAGTCACAGAATACATATTTATAGGTTATAATGGTTTTGACATTTGGACAAAAAGTGAAGTTACATCGAGTGAATCGAAAATTTAAAATTTTAATCAGAAATAACGTATGAACTAACATATTATACAACATTTTTTTACTTGAGCCATATTTTACTAATTTTAAACCTAAGATGTATGAATGTATTTTTGATTGCCTGATGCCCGTATGTTTATGATCACAAATCAGATCAACAGATGGCGTTGTAGTCATTATCTAGGTTATTCATCTATTCTGCAACTAAACGGCTGGATAGAATTGAATGAATTTTTGTGTATGCAGAACAACGTCTGTTGGGTCCGCTAGTGTGACATAAAATTCGAGTATGTATTCAGTTTGAAATACATTTGTCAGCCCTGCAAAATGATCAAGAGCAAGCAAATACATAAATCTTTATGATTTGATTGTTAGTTAATATATAAAATATCTAAAAAACGACTCATTTTCGGACCAATGTTCATATGAAACTTTTAACCAATTTTGAGGTCTAGAATCAGCTCTCAGAATATTAAACATATTTTTTTTATACCCAATATAATCGTTCTAAGTTTATGGCCTTATCCCAATTAAAATATTAACTTAAACCAGCAGTTCATTCAACCTATGTTTCAATCTCAAATTGAAATTGGATTTAATCCTATCACCAACTAAAATAATCAGGCATTCAGATGTAAATTTTCATCTTCAGGTACTTGCGAGACCTACTATAACGATTATAAATTCCATAAAGTGGCCGATGCTATAATAGCCACTTTACATTCTGCCAACCTATTCTTTGAAACAATGAAACCATGGCAATTGAGGAAGCAACCAGAGCAAAAAGATACACTAGATGTAACTTTACACATCACGATGGAAACTCTTAGAGTTGTAGGGGTTTTACTTCTTCCCATGGTTCCTGGATTAGCAACAAATTTACTGAACAAACTGAATATTCCAGAAAATTCAAGAACGTTAGAGAGCACCCGCGTTTTATCGTGGAACCAAAGTATTTTGAAAGTCAAAAATTGTCAGATGAGAAATGTGTATTGTTTAGGAGAATATTATTAGAGGATAAACCTAAAAGGAAGAAATCTGAGTAAAATTAATGTGTTTTATTTGTTTTACAATCCTATGTGAAACAAAACCACGAGAGATTTTGGTGTTTTTTTAAGTGTTCGAGTTGATTTATTTCTTCTAAGCCACGTTAGATAGATGAACATCTTCCTTCTGCAGTTGATGACAAAGGTGAATGCCCAAAACTTTTTTTTCATATTATATCGTCCTCGATGAATATGATCTGAACTCAATAAATAATTTGATAGGTCCGTTCTTCAGTCCAAATAAGAAATGAATTAACTTAAACACTTGAGAAACACCAAAATCTCTCGTGGTTTTGCTATTATTACATAGGAAAAATGACGTTGTTGTACCTCCAATGTCCGCCAGCTGTCAAACGTGCACGAGACCAACCAGAGCAAGGATGGAAATTATAAGGCTTGTAGGAATTATTCTTCTTCGATTGGTTCCTGAATTAGCTACGAATTTATTGAACAAACTGTATATTCCAGAAAATTTGAAAAGGTAAGAGAGCAACAATGTTTTATCATTCGAATCAAATTATAAAGTACTAGCTTTTACCCGCGACTTTTCGTCCGCATAAGATGTCCCACTATCGTGTTCCAGTCCTCAACTTCACATCAAAATTTGTTCAAAAGCAACCTAAGCTACTGGATGGCTCCGAATGTTTCCTTAGTAAATATAAAAAGTAAATAATGTAAATCGGTTTAAAATACTACAACTACCTACCTGCCAACCCCCGATGTTAGACAGTGTGACATCCGCAACATCGTCTGCGTAGTTGTAGATAGGTAGCTGTGTATAGGTTCCTGTGGGAATGAGATATTTTCCCGAAGTAAAAAGTAGTCTGAATTTTGATATCTCCTACCCTATAAGTTAAGTAGTGTGATGGAATGTCGCTAAGTTTCGATCCAAGTAAAACTGTTAAATAAAGACAGTTGCATCAAAATTTTATCATAAATTCCCTGAATTATGGCACCTACCGACCCTCTAAGTTAGAAAAGTGATCAAATACTAACTTGAACTCTTAGCCACACTCTGTTAAAAAAACATCAAAATCATTTCAGCAGCTACGGCGTCATGCGCTTCTTGACACGATCACGCTAGATTTCCGCGGGAATGAGGTATTTTCCCGCCGTAAAAAGTAGCCTGTGTCTGTGCCTAGGATCCTATCTTTATATTAACCAAGTCTTATAAAAATCCGTTCAGACGTTAAGGCGTGAATGAGGTAAACTTTTAAAACAAACGATTAAAAATCACTAACTTAATTAGTTTTCTGCCTACTGCCTACGCCTTAAGTACGATAGCATGAATATTAATAGCCCATATCCTTTTCTAGGTTACTATCTATCACCTTACTAAATTTCATCAAAATCCTTTCATCCGTTTAGGCATGATAAAGCAAAACTCCCAGCAAAAACCATAAAAAATCACTAACTCAATTCAGTTTTCTGCCTACTTCCTACCCCCTTAGTACGATGACGTGATCATTTTGATCTTATATCCGTTTTTAGGTAACCATCTATTACCTTACTAAATTTAATCCAAATCTGTTCAGCCGTTTAGACGTGAAAGAGCAAAAGTCCCAACAAATACGACTAAAAATCAGTAACTCAATTTAGTTATCTGCCTACTGCCTACCCCCTAAGAACGATGCGTGATTATTTATAGCCTATGACCATTTCTAGGTTATCATCTAGCACCATACCAAATTTCATCAAAATCCGTTCAGCCGTTTAGGCGTGAAAGAGTAACAGACAGACAGAGTTGCTTTCGCATTTATAATATTAGTATGGATTTCACTCTCTAGGACAATGTACCTATATCTATACAAAATGTCTGGTATTTTTTATATCGTCTGAGAATAATCTTGAATTAAAACGATTAACGATTTAATTTCTCATTACATTGAAACAAACACCTTCAAGATAATCGTATGCTGGAAAAAACAGTAACGATATTATCACAAGAAAATCCCACCATATAATTTCCGATTCCACAACTTCAAAGGTACCTATCACCCAAAACCCTTGAAACTAATACCCATTAAGTACCGACGACTTTCAATACAATAAAGTCTGATCTTGATACACTATCCATAGATAAGATAATACACGGAAATGATACAAATAAAAATAATTCCACCATTCTTTCAAATCATCACATTCAGTCACGATGTTTTGGTGTATATGTGCGTACCTATTATTCCTAGTTCAATTTTCCACATCAGTAAGTAGATTTCCCGACAACTTCAGACCATTAAAACTATACCAATCAACGAAAACGAAGATAATGGCGAACCTCTCATTCTAACACCCTACATAGAATCTAAAAGGTTAGAAGAAGCTAGAAATGCAGCAAAAGTCCATCATCCAGCCTTTCAAAACATAACCCACTACACTGGCTTCTTCACAGTCAACAAAACTCACAACACCAATCTCTTCGCTTGGTTCTGCCCTTCAGAGTCCGATCCTGCAAATGACCCAGTAGTGTTATGGCTTCAAGGTGGTCCAGGATCAACGTCACTGTTCGGTTTGTTCTCAGAAAATGGTCCTTTCCGTATGGCCAATGAAACACACGTGGTTTTGAGGAACGAGACATGGACAAAAAAGCATAACATGTTGTGGATAGATAATCCTGCTGGTGCAGGATACAGCTTCACCGATGCTACAGGGTTGGCTTACGATGGAGACCAAGTTACCAGAGAGCTGTACCAAGCCATACAACAGTTCTTCCAATTGTTTCCTGAGTTAAGAAGGAACGATTTCTTCATTACTGGGGAGTCTTACGGAGGTCACTATATTCCTAGGATATCTCACTATATACTGAGGGCTAATAGAGGTCTTCCAGTTTGGCGAAAGGATAAACCTAAAAGGTTTAGCTATTGGAAATGGTTGGACAGATCCCGCAAACCAGCTAGACTATGGTGATTACCTGTACCAACATGGTATTGTGGACTCAAACACCAAAAAAGTTTTGGACAACTTAAAAGATTACACTATAAAATTGATAAAACAAGGAAGATTTGATGTAGCTAGAGACCAACAAGATGAAATGCTGTACACTTTAACAAGAGTAACTGGTATGACCAACGTTTACAACTACCTTTTTGCTCTAGACCAAGACGATGAACCACTAATGGACAGTTTCATCCAAACTAGCGAAATCAGAAAAGCAATACACGTAGGAACACAGAATTCCAAGATGGCGGAGCTGTCAGCGAAGCCTTGAACAGCGACGTTATGAAATCCGTGGTACACTTGCTTCCTGAACTCCTGGACAACTACAGGGTGTTGCTTTACAGCGGGCAGGTTGACATCATCGTTGCCTATCATTTGACAATTAATTATTTACAGAAATTGAACTTTTCTGCTTCCCTCGAATATAAGAATGCGGACAGAAATGTGTGGTTCGTGGACGAAGACATCGCTGGTTTTGTTAAAGTTGCTGGTAATCTGACGGATTTATTGGTGAGAGATGCTGGGCATATGGTTCCTCATGATCAGCCTGTATGGGCGCTTGATTTGATCTACAGGTTTACCAGAAATTTGAAGTTTGATGAGCAATATGATCGAAAATAGGATTGATAAATGAATAATAGAATTATCGTGAAGAAATAATGTATATAAGAGTATATTATGTGGTGAGCTTATATTGATTGATATTTTATTTCACAAGGCCTAAACCACCGAAATAATAATAACCATTATACGCGAGCAGAATATACTTTATCCACGAATGAATATTTTTCTTGAAGTTTTCAACATTTGATAGACATCATATGTTCGTTCTATTACTAGTGTGTAAATAGTCAAGATAAAATATGTGTATTTTTTTGCTGAAAATTGTATATATTTCTATACTAATATTATAAAGAGGAAATATTTGTATGTTTGTGAGTTTATGTGTTTGATACGAGTTAACTCATAAGCTACTAGACCGATTTCAATAATTCTTTCACCCTTAGAATTCTACAGTATCCCTGAGTAACATAGGCTATACTTTTCACTCGAGAAAATTAAGGAAACCTACTATAACTTCAATGATAATAAATATGAGTACCAAAATCAGCTATTTTCAGGTGCGCTGCAAAAACCGTGAGACGTACAATGTATGACGGAAATGTACCTCTTTAATAGTTCTACAAAAAAGTCCGCGATAGCATATATCTATATTTAAGGTTTACTCAGTATCGCCTTAAAGGTATCCGAATGTTTCTCAAAATTATGCATTATTTGGGAGTATTTTTTCATGAATACGCTATTGATCCTTATCCAATTCAATACGTCGTCCATACCCAGTATTTAATTTAGAACGAAATTGCCTTTTACATCATTCAATTATGATGAATACATCAAAAGATATGGCATTGAAGATGAAATCGCACCAAATGCGTCTCCAAGGTAGGAACTAGGCGGGAAGGAGAAGGTACCGAAGTGTGAAGGATGTATTAATGTATTTTGGATTACCTGATGCCCGTATGTTTATGATCACAAATCAGATCAACAGATGGCGCTGTAGTCGCTATTTAGGTTATTCATCTACTCTGCAACTAAACGGCTGGATCGAATTGAATGAATTTTTGTGTATACAGAACAACGTCTGTTGGGTCTGCTAGTAATATAATATTATAGGTAAATCCATGAAGCATTAGACAGCAGCGAATTATGACGAATTATTCATTAGTGGGTGTTATTATGGCCGAGCAAACAGACTTATATTGGGTAGATAATAAAATAGTCGCGGATGAAATTTTTACGTTAATTTTATTCTAATGTTTGGGTTGAAAGATCTAACATCTACTTACCTATGTATGTGTTTTATAGAACAAAAATGGATTGAATATTGCGGATTGAGATAGTCTTATAATCACAATGGAATTTTCCGAGTTAGATAAAGAAAATTCAAGTTTCAAGATTAAAACAATTAATATTTATGTTCTGTAACTATTTAATGAAATCCAACTGGCTTATTTACAATTTGTTTTAACATCCAATAGAGGTAAAAAACATTCATTATGTACATTAAAAAGAAGATAAGGGACAAAATGAGCTGAATTATAATAATAATATAGGTAACACCTAAAAAAGCCATTAGATATCTTTTCGAAACTCAATTAAAAGTTATACTTGTAATCAACATAGTGTATTAATGGCTAGATCAATAATAAAGCCGCTCATTTTGTCTCTCATGAAGAGGTAGTTAGAAAAAGAAGTTTTTTTCTGAAATGACAAGATATGCTTACAATCACATTATATATTCAATATTTATATTCCTTAATAGGTAATAATTACTTTTTATTTACTATTAATTCTTCATCTATTTTCTCTTTCTTAAATATATTTTACACATATGTACAATTTCATATTACAACCCTGTAATTCTTCCATACTTCTATTTCCCCTATTGAATATCATACAATCATACATTTTTGTATAAGTAGGTATATTTGCTTAGGTTTTCATTCTTCTCGAATATTGATCAATATGATCTACTCAGCACTTAAGATTTCAGAATTCTAAAACAAATATCTACAGCAATTTCCTAATAGAAAATGAATATCTATAACATGAGAATTCAAAATATGAACTTCTTATTTTAAAGAAAGATATGGAATAATTCTCACTCTTCACACATATACATTTAATATCACAATATGACTAGATTTTTTAGGTAGGTACTTCATTTTATCCCAGTACGTGACAGTATTTTGGAAAATAATATAATTATGCAACGCTATGCTATTAATGCCATTACACGCGAGTAGAATACTATACTTTATTCACGTTTACTGAATATTTTTCTTGAAGTTTTAAACATTTGAATATTTAATCTTATGTGTTGACACATTCGATTGTTTTTCTTCAAATAAGTAAAATTTGACATTTCTCAGGATCAATTATTTCTCCAAATTAATACTCAAATGTTCTAGCTAAACAAAATTAACTAAACAAAACTTTCAATAATAAGGACGGAAGGTTTACATCAACCAAATTTTTATCAGACAAGAATTTATTCAAAAATAATCTGCATAAAATTAATCACGTCATTAAATTCATATCTCAGCTTTTTCCGAGAAAATTTCCGAACAAAACATTTTGTTATGAGGCTGCATAATTAGTATCATGATTAAAAATCTCATGAATACACATCATTTAACCGGCCTGCTGTCTCGGAGTTAAGATTAATCGAGCCTATCGACTGTAATAAATCCTTGTCGCTAGCAGAAGGATGGTTTTTGGGTTATCAGGAAAATTGAAAATTTTTGTTGGACTTTCTTATACAGTTGGGGTTCCATAACCGGAAATGAAACTTCTCGATATCGATGGAAGTAGATATAGTTGACAGTTGATATACAGGCTGTCCCAGAAGTCGAAGTCATGTCGGAAGTTATCAGAAGAATTCGAGAAATATCAAGTTTTATATTTTATTTGAAGAATCATAATTGGTAGATCTCCGAATCAGCTTGAAATTCAGAAAATATAGAGGTTGTTTGTAAATTAAAGGTGATTCTTGAGAGGGGCTATCTAAGAGATCATTGACATTGGAAACCTATACATTCTTGAAATAGTTTTCTTTTGAACACTTCTCAAAAACTGTTTTCAGAGTTTCAGCTCAAGTTTTGAATGTTCATATGGACCATATATGAAACTTCTAATGCAGATATGTCGCGGAAAAATAAATTCAAATTCAGAAATAATTACTGGTTCATAGAATTCAAAAATAATTTTGTCGAGTCAGTTTTTAAGTAAAACTATCACATCCTGTATTTCGGAAAATAAAGCACTTGCCAACCGACATTATACAGCACAAGTCATTATTTTTCAATGCAGAATCCTCCCCTGAAGTTTGTCGTACATTAAAAAAAAGAAGAAACTTTTTTTTTTCCAAATCCATAGTTGATATAATATGATTCCTTCCAAATGTTCCCTTATATCTCTTTGAAGATCTATTCATATAAAATTACCTAGCTTGTCCATCTATTTCTTTCAACCGCGAAGTATCGAAAAGAAAACTTTTCTATTTGCATTCGCTATCAGAAAGTTTATCCAGCTTTGTTGGGGAAAGAGAAATAAGGAAAGTAGAAGTAAAAAAGCAACGGATGAAAATATGGGATAACTGATAAGGATAAGTTGGCATCAAGAGAAGCTCGTGTATGGCTTTGAAAAGTGACAAATCTATTTGGAAAAGAGATCGCTGTGAAATTGGACAGAGGGTGGGAGGAGGAGAAAATCCGATATTTGGAATATGCCAGCGCCTAACCGAAGGTAAGGAAGGAATAAGGAAGCCAGGAAGATCCTATTAGGGACTTGAAATATCCGTTATGTTTAACGAAGCACAACGTCGAACTTCCAGGGGATTCCAGCTATGAATTTCTTTGATAATGACTTACGGAAACCTCTACGTTTCATCTTCATTTTCCTTAATTATAACGGGACTGAATATTAACAGGTAAAATTTTAGTTTTGAAGGTATTTGATGCTTTATGTAACTGTACCGGGTTTTTCACTATAATTTGACCCCCCTTTAACTTTGTTACTGAAGGAGATACAAAAAAATGTTTCGTATAAAAGTTTCACGAAATCACTGAAGTTTTTTGATATGAGTCTCCTGAAACTGAAATATATACAGGGGATCACATATTGATGGCAACTTAATTTTTTCAAATGGAACACCCTGTATATTTTTCCATATTTGTTTAGCTCTTTTTCCCCTGATTTCGAATATGTAAATTATGTTGGTCTATCTTTCTTATTCTGAGCACCACAGAGTTTCAAATTTCAATAACATCTGGTATAGCGTTTTGGAAGTTCGTGAATATTTAAGTAGCCAATTTGATCTTTGGATTGGTAATGGCGCACCCGTTTTATGGCCACCAAATAGTACCGATATAACACCGTTGGACAGTTTTTATAGCATTCCTGAAGAAAAAATTTACTCCAGGAATAATGACAACCAATGAAAGCGGAGAATAATATTAATGATATATATAATCAATCAATATTGAATTCATAATTCGGAACTAATTCCGTCAACGCACAAAGAATAATGATAATTCGTAATGATTAGAAACAAATTTCGAAGCTTTAATTTCTGACTCAAATCAGAGCCATAATAATGCTATCAAAAATAGTCTAAACAACTTGAGACAACTATAGAACTATGTGTATTGAATGAAGGTGGTCATTTTGAGCAATTTCTTTAGTTGATGTTATTCTTACCATACTGACATAGTTTATCATTTTTCATTGGTGGAGTAATTGTTAAGTATTCATTCTAAAATAATACTTTTAAGTAGTTTGTTTGGATATAAAGAATTTTCGTAGATAGTTCACATATTTTTTTATTCGGTGTCATCATTTCAAACTTTGAAACTCTGAAAATTGGAGAGACCATCCACATACGCATTTATATTCGAGATCAGGAGGAAATAACCTATCAAAAAAGGAAGTTATAAACAGGACAGGGTATTCCGTTGAAAAAATATAGTTGCATTCATATTCTTTAACCCTGTATCCATCCCATTGACGTTATTATAACTCCAAAAATGAGCATTTTCAGTAAACGCACTCTGTCACTTGTAAATGATTACAGATCTTGGCAGGTGGTTTTTTAAGATTCGAAACTCTGTGGTTCTCAGAATAAAAGGGATAGTCCAACATATGTTACATATTCGAAATCAGGGAAAAAAGAGCTAGCCAAAAATATAAAAATATACAGGCTGTTCCATTTGAAAAAATGAAGTTGTCATCAATATGTTGGCCACCCTGTATATATTTCAGTTTCTGGACTCATATCAAAAAACCTCAGTTGAATTTTCGTGAAACTTTTACACGAAGCAAGCAAGCAGTCAAATTATAGTGAAAAACCCGGTACATCTATTTCAAAAAATTTGAGTTCGTAGAGTAGGTTTTCAATTTTTCAATGTTCATCTTAAAATTATTGGAATTCAACTTCAGAGAAAAGAGCTCAATGGACATTTCCAGTGAACTCTGAAGAAAGAGAAAAGAAAGTTATTGTTTGTTGTGGGAAATTTTGACTTTTGTTCGGAATATTTCGAATATTCAGTTTTTTTTTGATAAGATTGTTTCAATCTTTTTCAGAGTTACTTTTATAATATCTTTGACATAAACTTTCGAGATAGTTGACAGTTGATCATGAATTTTACTTTATCGAATGTTGAGTATTGACTCAGAATATATGTCACAATAGTGAATCCTCAGTATCTTCTTTGAAAATAAACTTCGATTTGGCAAGATAAAACCTCTTTTAGGATTTAGAAGACCATTTTCATCTTCTTCAATCATTAAACCATGGTATCTTGCAAGTCATGCTGATGTCAAATGGCGCTAGCGTCCATACCGAAAAAGTCCTTGTCAGTAGAATTCACCCTGGTATGTCTTACAGATTCTGTGCTAAAATGCTCGCTCGAAAACTCACCAAAAGAACCGTTTCTTCTAGTATTAACTATCACAGTTTTAGCTCCGTAGTCAGTTATATACTTATCGTTTTGATTCAAAGAAACCGACTGATAGCCGCATCTACACCAAGACGGGTAGTGGGCTGTTAAAATCTTCTTGAAAGCCTCCCTAAACTCGGTGTTGAAGATGGAATATATTATGGGGTTGAACGCTGAGTTTGAATAACCAAGCCACGTGAGAATTTTGAAGGTTATGTCGGGAATACAGGTCTTACAAAAGGCTGCAACGATGTTCATGCAGAAAAAAGGCACCCAGCAGATGAGGAAGACGCCCATGATTATACCAACAGTGATGGCAGCCTTATGGTCGCTTACGTGGTAAGGAGAGCTATGGTGGTTCTGCAGGTGGATGTGTAAAGCCTTGTTTTGTTTCACACTTTTTCTTTTGCCCTTACAGGTGAGGGCTTCTGGCATGTCGATGGGTCTTGTGATTGCTCTTATGTTTTTCACGTGTTTTTGGGCGTAACATACAATCGGCAGTATATACCTGAAAAAGGAAAGAAATGCGTGAAAAAACTTTCTTTATTGGTTAAACTTCATTCCGTTTAGAATGTTAACAATAAACTTGAATTTCATCTCAAAAACGAATCCTGTATTGTTATAACCATGTAGAAATTGTTCGTTGCAAAATGGCGAAGGCGCCGGTATTCAACCATAACGATTTTCTCTTTCATGGAATTTTTTCGGGAAATTATCATCGAAATTATATGTTTTATTGATATATGAATATTGAACAGCTGATATTGAAATTTTGGGCCTGATTGGATATTTGCCTCAAGAACTATTCGACCGATTTGGCATGTCAACGAACTATTAATGAAGTTTTCTAGAAAATGCAGAAAAATACATCAGCTAAGCTGTTCTCAAAGTTTCCAAGCAAAATATCACTGAATGAAACCCTTTAAATTACTTTATAATTCATTTCAACTGTCATTGGTGCCATGAAAGTTTTCCTATCTCATTTTAACTTCTTTTCTACTTTCAAAATATCCAATTTTTTCTCGAATCGAGCTTCAATAATTAATTTTCCGTATCCTCAAGATTAGATTTAGTCCGTCCCATCCGACAACATAAAAACTTCTCTCACCGAAGGCAATCTCAACTCCTGATCGATTTCTTCGATTAACACGCAGAACTGCTTCTTCTGAAAAACGAATCTTCCAAACTTTGAGCATATTTCCACTCGGGAAAGCGCGAGGGGTTCCTTCAGGAACTCGAGGAGAAAGGAAATATCTTAAATATCGTCGCGGAAAACTAGTTTAGTAGGATTCAGCTGGGATTCGACAGAGATTTGTAAGTTCCCAATTGGAACTTTGCATTTGCATGTTTGACACCATTTCGGGCTATCTTGAAGAACTTTTCAATTCGTGTTCTGGCGGTAGAACCAAAGTTTTTCTTTTTGTTGCTCCAACTCAGCATTTGTTAAGATTTAGAGTTTTATAGTTGAATTTCCAAGATTCGAGTTCAATACATAGTTAATTTTCTTCTGCTAGAAGACCGAATCTGTATAATTATTCCAATTAATATTGCGTAATTATTCCAGTTTTTTATTTAAAGTTGTAACAAGTTATGAATTTTCATTATCACAATTTAAATCGTCTTCATTTAAGGCATCTAGAGATTATATGCAAGAAATATTATTAAATATCTTTCGTATTATTGATAATTGATATAATATCGAATAGATTTCTATGGAGGACAGTGATTTTCTACCGAAATTTATTGTTAGGTAATGTCATATATTTCAGCTGAACATTGTCCGTTTATTATAAAATTTAGCTTGTAAGTACACCAAAAAACTCATTGAAATAAAATGTCTCAACACGTAATGAGTATATCTATTCAACTGAAATAATTTCTCTACAAGTTAGATGAATTTTGCGCTATTGCTTTCACCTGCAAAATTCCATAAATACTGTCTTTTCAGTTCAAAAGTTATTTATCCTTGGTTCCAAATTTTTTTGCCAAAATAAAGGAACAAGTGTTAGAATTTTTAAAGTTCATGAAAATTGAAATTTTAAATTGAACTAGTTAAGAATAACACAAAAAACTGAATTAAATTATGCAAATTTTATATGCAAATCTGCAGATCCCATCAAATTCAAAATAAATCTACTCTTTTATAATTTTAACAAAATTGCCACAGTCTTATAGATAAAATTGTGATGTGGACATCGAACAATAAACGACCATTGATAAATCGACATTCTCCTAAATAAATATCCATTCGAATTTTGTTACTCGTGAAAACCAATTTCAATTTCAGATGAACGAAAACACTTCTTTTTCCATTCTGTTCACAGTTAGTTAGAGCTGTTGATTGAAATCGAGCAAATTTTTATTTAAATGGCAGCTGGTTAATCCCCAATTGATGATTTCCCCCCCCCTTTTACTCCAATTTTAGCACAATCAGATTCCTTTGATCCCATTGACTTGATTAATTAAACCTCTTTTTGTTCAATCCTGATCTCTTGAATCAAAAGAAGGTCGAGATAGAAAATACTTCAGAACTTCACAAAAAAATTAGAGAATTATCTCGACGATTGAATTTGAGTA
The DNA here is from genome assembly GCA_013421045.1 of Propylea japonica. Classification (NCBI taxonomy): domain Eukaryota; kingdom Metazoa; phylum Arthropoda; class Insecta; order Coleoptera; family Coccinellidae; genus Propylea; species Propylea japonica. Next base: position 6,997 of record JACDNR010000295.1, on the reverse strand, counting down.
GAAACAACCGAAAAACTAATCATTCTTTGAAATATATCCGAAATAAATGAATATGAGAAGACGTAGATGGACTTGGAGAAGAAAAAAGCTCCCCAAGTCAGCAAGAAATTGTTCCAGGAATGCTCCAATATTTCGAGGCGAAGTAAATAAATCCTCTAGGATAAAACGTGACTCACATCGAAATATTACAGCTGCTCATTTATTTATCGAGGGTCAGAAGTGCATTTTTATAACAGAATCGTGACTTTCTTCAGGGGAAAAAGTCATCCAAATCCTATCGAAGAAAAAGTTGGGAGTTTTTTACATTTTAAATACAAGAATACCGTGAAGACATGTTAAAAAATCTACAATTCTAGACTTTTGGGCTAAAAGTGGTGTAAAACGATAAGCTTCGTATCACTGATGAAAAATCCGTGATCAAATTACATCTATATTCTTCCTGTAGGGCCGTCTGTCCATAAACACGACAACTCCCGAAAGGATTATTCTTGAGACTTGACACTTTCAGAGTAGATTTCCCTATGCTGCGGTTAAATTTGAAAACTAGCCAAGTCGTACAGGAGATTCAATAACATATACCAGTCAAAATATTTGTTCCTCTATATTCCAGACAGAACAGAACAGAACTACCGTTCTCAAAATATTCCGAATAAACTTGGTAGCGGAATATCATCTACGAAGTGTCGAAGACGAAGCTTCGAGTACAAAGGTGTCTAAGAAAAAGTGTCGAAGTGTCGAAAGCGTCAAAGTTCCGAAAGTGTCGAAGTTTCGAAAGTATCAAAAGTGTCGAAGACGAAGCGTCGAAGACCAAGTGTCTCAATGTTGAAAGTGTTGAAGTATCGAAAGTGTCGAACAAGTGTCTTCAACACATCGACACTTTCGACATTTCGACAATTTTTCCATGAAAAAACCTTCGATTGAAATGAAATCGAATTTGAGGATGTTCACATCTTTTCTGTTTAGAATCGAAATAGGATATCCCTTCAAAATTCATCGAATTTGGAGGCACTCGGTACAATTCGTGTCAAATCAAGAACAGAAAGAGTGAGTCAAGAACCCAGGACCTTCTTCTCATACTGTGATCGCTCGCAAATAGAATCTCGCACGATTAAATTAATTCCTCAAGAGCCTAGCTGCATTGAAGTCATAATAATTTACGTACCTATCATAACAATACAAGGAACATAAAAGGAAATACAGCTGGAAACCACAGCATACGTAGGGGTAAGATCCAGGGCACAAGTGGGGTAATTCTGTCCTCCGGCATTGTAAATCAGAGGCTGAGGGGGCCTGTGCAGACCCAGTGAGATTGGAACGAACGAAATCAAAGCTGCAAGAAGCCATATTGCTGCAATTGTCCCCAGGGCTACTCGTCTGGTCACCCATCTGCCGTATCTGAAACGTAAAAATTCAATTCAGGATATGTGTGAATCTTCTATAAGACACATACTCATCAGTTATATACAGTGTGTTTGGTCATGACTTAGCGATAATTTAAGGGCATCAAATATACCTAATTTTATCGACAAAAACACCCAAATTTGGAAGTTTACCCCCTTAGTTTTGGAGTAGCCCCCATTTTAAATTCACTTTTTTATTTCCGTTGACCCTTCCAAATAATGTCGATTTCTTTGGACATAAAGGTAATACAGATGTGGAAAGAATTTTTTTTGAAAGATGATACTACCACCTGTTATTGAAGTATAACAATATAAAAACATTTAACTTGAAAACGCCATAAAAAATTCTTTAAAAAAGTTTTAGTAAACATATGTACTGATTTTCTTAGTAAATCCGCAATAGTACAAGAACTAGCACATTGAAGTATAATTTTTTTTTAATGATTTAACACGCAAAATATAAGCTACAAAACAACACTACATCATTTCTGTAAGTTACATAATTTGAGAGTTATTGCTGTTCGAACATGATCACTACGCGAGGAAAAGACACAAGACAGGTCGTCATGAAGGCCACTGCAGAGGCAGCCATTTTGAGCAATTTTTATGATTAATTTGTTTGTTTGGTCATTAAAAATTATCGAAAGTACAGTACTGAGGTTTTTTTATTTTATAAATTTTCATAAGGGTCATGTTCGAACAGCAATTACTTTCTAAATATGTAACTTACAGAAATTATGTTGGTATCGTTTTGTAGCTAATATCCTTGCGTGTTAGCTCATTGAGAAAAAATCATACTTCAATGTGCAAGTTCTTGTACTATTGCGAATTTACTAAGAAAATCAGTACATTTTTTTACTAACATTTTTTTAAAGAATTTTTTTATAACATTTTTAAGTTAAATGTTTTTATATTGTATCACTTCAATGAAAGGCGGTAGTATCATCTTTCAAAAAACATTTTTTTTCACATCTGTAGGACCTTTATGTCCAAAGAAATCGATATTATTTGGAAGGGTCAACGAAAATGAAAAAGTGAATTTAAAATGGGGGCTACTCCAAAACTAAGGGGGTGAACTTTCAAATTTGGGTGTTTTTGTCGATAAAATTAGGTATATTTGATGCCCTTAAATTATAGCTAAGTCATGACCAAACACACTGTATAATATGATTTATGTTGAAAATTCATTTTTTCCAGATTCAAAGCTTCCTGTAATGCTTCATGGAAAATAACATGCGAAAGTATGTAAATTCAATTATTCACTCTGATAAAATACAATGTTTTGTTTCTACATAGTGGTGAAGTTCTCATAATTTCTCTCCTATGTATACCTAAATTAAATTGAGTTAAGAGAATAAAAACTACCAATCGATATGAAGTACGTACGCCACTGGTGAGCGTACAGCACAAAAATAGTTGATTTACAGCAGCAGAGGCAATATTCTAAACGGCGAACATCTACTCAAATCAGATGTATGTATGTATGAAGCACTATCCGTATTTTATATGAAAATGTCACTGCATCCAAGAAATACGGGGAAGGAAGCAAATATACTTTAACATATCATTTTGGATTTCGAGCAACAAGATTATCTACATAATGGCCATTCAATAATTCTTCTATAATCCTTATGTGAGTTCAGTTCGAGTAACTGTTAGGGGAAGAAATAAATCGCGTAATCCTTGCGTGTTCAGACTAGATTATCTAATCTTGTTTTATTTATAGAAAACCATGAATTTTTGCTTTACAAAGTAATTTGTTCAAGCTACCTCGAAGGGTGTATGAAAAATAACATGCGAAATGATAAACTTCAAGTTTTTATTTCCGGTCATATCTTTCCGTTGATTTTAGAATTTATGCAACGTTTAAACCGAAGTTTTCAGTAGGTATCCCCCTATAGTTTGGTGCATTTTGAATGGACACAAAACAGGGCTTCGTCATTTTTATTATGGTGTATTTTCCGAAGAGAATGAAACACAATTATCTGAATGTACAGAGAGGCACATCTATTACAAGTGACATTTAAACCTAACGTAGGAACGGATCGATTAATACTACCCTGCTATGCTCCATCCTTCAAAGGATAACTTCAAGCCTTAACCCATGTAGCAAGAGGACTAATCAGGCGAATATGCTGGAGCGCTAAAAGCACCATAGAGAACCCAAGAAGAAAAAATCTCCCGAATCTTGTGGATATAACGGTCAGAAAAAACTGTCTGTTTGATTTCTAATTGTGATCTTTTTGTTTACTCCTAAATTATGCTGCCTATGCTAACACTTTGTAGTACAGTTTCTATTTCAGCACCTCGTTTCTAACTAAAGTCAGACAACTAATAGGCGTTTTCGGATACTTACTCGGGTTAACTCGATCCCTAACCTTCTCGTTCGTTTACCTAACTGAACTCCAATCCAACCCGTGTTCGGAAAGTACGGTGCTATTAACTCGATCACTGACCCAGGTTGATTTATCGTAACCCTACTCGAGATCAGGGTTGTACAGTCACCGCATGCGCACTGCAGTTTAATTTTGTATTTGAAAGAGGCGGGAATTAGTCTTATACTCTTCTCCTAGTAATTTCATGTATTATGTTCCTAAAAATTATGGAAAGAGAAGAGAATTTGGCTCAATGTAAAATGTGTGGATCCATGAGCCAAGAAAATAATGTGAAACAACTTCTTCATAACTTTGCATACAGATTTTTCTGTGCTAAGCTACAGCTTTATTTACTTTTTAACATAGTTACACGAAGATAACATTAAACATGGCAGGGCACACCAGAAATTATAAGAAAGATTTCACAAAAGCCAATATAAATGCAAGCAAAACTAGAGATAATCCGAAAATAAACTGGGACCGAAAAAACCAATTCTTTACTTGTTTAACATAGGTACTCAAAAATAACATCAAACATGGAAGGGCACACAAGAAGTTATAAGAAAGATTTCACAAAAGCAATAAATGCAAAAAAAGCTAGAGACTAGAGACTGGGACTGAAAAAATAAATTCATAAAATGTTTGGTTATGTTATTGATACGTCTGACACTTCAAATCCTAAACCTGATGTGTTCGTATACTCAGAACCTGGGTCCGTGACCCGAGTAGATCCGTCACGTGACCAAATGGATCGAGTTAATAACCGTGAGTAAGTTTCCGAAAACGCCTTAGCGATCGTCAAGTTAGTCAGAAAAATAAACCAGCCACAATGGAAGAGCCTCATTTCCTCACCATTTATATTACCCTCACTTAACATTTAATCTTCATTGGAAGTCCTCAAATTTACCCGGAAATTTTTTCCAATTTCAAATCAAAACAGTTCCGTTTCGAATTATGCCAACATTTTCCCCCAATCAAGCAATTCGCGGATTTCCATTTGGAAATCTTATCCCGTCGACGACTCTGTACACAATTAATGGGAAAATTGTGGAAAAGCATCACAGCAGAACGAGTGAAAATTCAGAGTCTGGCTTTCCATATTGAAAATTGAATCTTCGTTGAGATCGCGCATCGGGGACGCGTCTTCTGGGTGGTAATGGCGGTCTGGAACGACGCCTCGAATGAGCCATGTTCCCGAGGGACAGGATGAAACTTCATCTTGAAAAGGTTGCAATTTCACTTACATATTGGCCCGAAATCTTCGACTATGCACTTATATAGAAAACGTGTCTGGAAATCTAATTTATTTTCTACTCGGAGATCTGCCAGGACCTGGGGATAATTCCTGAAATAATTTTGAAATTCGGTTATATCAAGGTGAGTTAAACGGTTATATATTTATTGAATGCTTTCAGTTTTCAGTTATATTTGAATACGAACAGCTTTTTTCAATGATGTAGGTTGTGAATTTTGTGGATATCCGATTGAGCCGAAAATACTGTCAATTTTTTTAGTGATCGTTCTACTTAATCGAGTGTATATCATTCTGACCAAATGTCTGTAATTTCGAATTTCGAGACGATGAGTTCGGTTCCCAAATGCCGCGGTTAAGTTCTTTAACCAGCTATATCGTACATGCTGTTCCATAAGATATGGCCATTAGAAATTTTTCTTCCTCAATATATCAGACGAAACGAAACCAATCGAAATGAAGCCTCACGCAAAATTAAAGTAAACATTATTTTGTGAATGAAAATTGTTCATGCAAAATTTCAAGGAGTTCGGATTATCTTAATCATGAAAAATTGAATTGGAATATTTAAAATAAGAATGTCTTTATTTCCATAACAATATATCCGATTCGAATGAAATTATATTTGTGTATGAAGATTGATATACTGAATGTTCATACAAAATATCAAGAGGATTACGTTATCAGAATCATAGAGTTTAATTTTTAACTATCAAGTTTTTATATACTCAGTTTTTAATAATTTCCTGAATATTATTCTGATTGTGCTGAGATTTCGCATTTACATATTCAATATCAATATCAAGTCCTGTACAAAATTTTGATGGGTAATAATCTCATTGCTCTACCAATGAACGAGCGCTCAAAAACACCGGCTCGGGGCTTTCTTAAATTTTGAATTTATACAAAGGAATAATGAACGTAGCGCATTCGCCATTTTGTACACCTTCACACAGGTGGAATGAAGTGTGTTAATACCTTTGAACGAAACAGACAATATTTATGAAATTGGCAGGTTCACCTCTGAAAATCGAATGAATATAAGTGTTATTGTACTCTTCATTTTATGGTTTCTTCTTCTTCTTTTTCTCCTTCATTTTTGAAATACGAATTGTGACTATAATTTTTTCTATACACTTCTATAAAGTATTTTTAACAGTTCGATGTGGTAACAACATCCTTTATAGAATTATGCGTTTAATATTGATGCAAATTCCCTCAATATGGCTATAATGAGCTCCGCATCATACACCAGAGAATCGTCTATGTTGTTCAATTATTTATGACATCATCTGTTCAACCTAATTGGCTTGTCTCTATCGATATTCTGTGTTCATTAATTAAATTAATGGATCAGTAGGAAGCTAAAACCTCTCTTTCCTCGTCGATCACTTCAGATTAATTTATATTCAGAGGGATTTTCAGGAAGAACAAGATTATCGCACATTTTTCTTTGGATAATTTTCTTCTCTTTAAATTTCCGTTAAGTGGGTGTGACAATCTTTTGAACTCATTGTTCTGCATATTCATGAACGGAAACCGAATAAATTGATATTTGAAAACTAAATAACTCAGACCATTATCTATAATATTTTAACATGCCATTACCTATATTTTAACATACTGAACACACTACTAATAGTAATGTTTTTCTTCTGAAGATGAGGTCATCAAAAATTCTACCTTTTCTATTGGAGTGAGACAACTCGCTCGTTTATAGAGAAATTCCAAATTATGCCCTTAATGAATACAAGCATAACAAAAGTCTGTCTTTCAATCGAAATTCTCACCTTATGAACTAAGAAAGACTCGAAAACTCCGGTTAAAAAACAGTTTTACAAGTACAAGTTTGCTTTCGCTCAAAATTCATATTTCTGCCATCTGTCGTTGCTGAGCTAGGACTCAGCGCCTCGTAATTTAATTAATTAAAATACTATTCGAATCTCAGACCTTCCCATTCCGATGATTGT
>JACDNR010000294.1:0-32472 GCA_013421045.1 Propylea japonica | reverse complement strand
TCTATGAAGAGATATAATTTATTCTACTTTCTGTCATGAAAATGTTTCACAATTGAAGGAAATCAAGAAAGAATTTTTGTAAGTGACACTAATCGAATACTGTGAGAAAAACGTCCACTATGAAATCATACGTAATGAAGAATCAAAAATTGACCTTAGCTAAATTAACATGAGTGAAGTTTTTAAGGTAACGGAGACAAATCTAAGCGTCTAACGTGGGATACCAAAAACTTAATGGCACTCAGATGCTCAAAATTGAAAGAAAAACAATTGCTAGGGAATAGAAGAATAGAAATTCCCTATGGGAGGACTGAAAGTAACCCTAAACAAAATGAAACAATAGAATAGAATATAACTGATAATTCAAATGGAAAGGGAAGAATGCAAAATAGTCCGTAGAGAAATTTCACGAAAAATCATACATGCAATCACAAAAAAAATTACACGGAGAGAAAGAAAGTTAAACAGTGAAAAACACAGGGAGCATGAGAAAATAGTATGGGAATTATAAGATAAAGAAATTAAAAGAAATATATAATATGAAAAACTTGTTCTTCGTATAGGTACCAATGTACTTTAAATTTTTACGATGGTTCTAAGAAAATAATTCCATCAGCAATTAAACGAAACATCAGTAAAGAATAAAGATTCGATCAAAATTAATTCTTTTAAGTTATTAAACCAGGATCAAACAAGAATCTCATATATGTTACAAACTACGAGCAAACACCTGACTAGATTCAAGTACCTATGTGGTTCAATGAGCTAAAGTGGTCTTCAGAACAGATGTTAACGATGAATTACATTCAATGTTAACAGTTTCTTTCAATCATCGAATCAAATAGTGGGTTTCTACATCCAATGCAAACGTTGATTACAGCTGACGAATGTCCTGAGATTAAAGAATCGCGTGATCAAACAGCGTAGATGTTCGCCTCAACATGTCGCTTCTGGCGTTTATGTTTAATGATTTGTAAACGAGTATTTTCCACATAATTTCTGTGTTTGGGTCATTTCGTTTTCTATACATCGGTTCTATTCGAGAGAAAAGAGAATAGAATTTCTATTGTTTTTTTAAGTTTGATTGAAACAAGTCTCGATGACAAGAGTAGTTATTGTGCATTAATACGCAAATGGTAGTCTTTGCTTGTGGCAAGTGAAATTATCATTCTTTTCATTTTGTTCCATGGGTAATAAATAGTATCTTTGATATATCAGTGTCAAATGATCGCCTTTAATTAGATTACATTTTTTGCTTTATCACTCTAATATTATGGCAATTTTCATTCGTTCTTTCTATCATTTCAGCCAGCAAAAATTAAGAAAAGCCCTGAGCAGAGCCTTTGACCGCTTGTTCTTTGATGGAGCAATTAGACTATTACCTCAAATTTTATATAGGATTTGAGATTGATACCAAATATATAAATGCAGAATCTCAGCATAATGGAAATTATTCAAAAAATGAAAAATATAAAAAATAAATATTAAAAAAAATTGAATTCTATGGTTCTGATGATGCGATCTTCTGAAATCATGCATGAACATGTAATATATCAGTCTCGATTCACAAAATAAATTTCACTTGAATCTGTTATGTTGGTTATGGAAATATGATCCATCAATATTCCCAATTGAAATTTCTATGGTTTTGTTGTCACTATAGCCACAAAATTTTGCTTGAATATTCAGTTTCAGTTAAAACAGTCTTCATTCACAAAAATAAATTTCATTTGAATCGGATATTCTGTTATGGAAATTACAGATTCCTATTTTCAATATTCCAATTGAATTTTGTATGATTCTGTTAACACTATGGCCACAAAATTCTGCGTCAATGTTCAATGTATCAATTTTCATTTAAAAAAATAAATTTCATTCGATTTTTTTTTGGAAATATGGAATTTCTTCTTTTCGATATCACAATTGAATTTTCTATGATTCTTTTCACACTACGGCTACAAAATTTTGGAATGAAACTTATGACCATCTTGCATATGACCGCAATATTCATTCCGATGGGTTTCGTTTTGTCTGAGATATTGAAGAACAAAATTTTAAATGGCCATATTTACGGAACACCCTGTACGATTTGGATGGTAAACGAATTTAACCGTGCTATTTGGGAACCGAACTCACTCTGAAAGTTTAAAGTTTCTAGGACAATCTCTTCGAAAGTTATTGTGCTAAGGTCCGGCAGCTCAAGATAACCAGATCATTATTATTTTTTATTAGAACCGAGTCGTTATCGCAAAGTAAGCCTTTTTTCTATAGAAAACTAAAGAGATCTTCAAAGACGTTGATAAAAACGACAACAACTTAGGAGCCTTGGACGTTACCCTCTTAGGTATCCAGGACCTGTTTCCTCATATGATTGTTCTGAGACCAGCTGTTTTTCCTTAGACTGTTTTTGCTTCTGATCCACAGATCCATAAATATTATCAGCTGACTTTTCCATACGGTACGAATCATATTTGTACATACAGTGCCCTGTCAGCAGTCCCACCATCACCCGAAGCTCAGCTCGTGAAATCTGCAAGAGATTTCTGGTATAGGTGGGTTAAATCATCACGAATTTTTGGCCTGAGTGAGTTCAGCAACAGACCATTGGGTCGCAGTGCAGAAGTACCCTTTTAATGGATCTTGAAACTTCACAACAGCACTTCTTTTTGGTCCCATTTTTCATGATTCTGTTTGCGTGGATCAGAGTTTAATTAAATTTAAGTACTTGTGTTTTTGTGGCTTGTTGAAATAAACATATGACTGTAAGAATTCCAATAAAAAAGTTTCAAGAGTTAAAATCGCTTGATCTTGAAAGCCAATTCACGTTTCTCTTTGGAAAATAAGCATGTATCTAGATGTAATAGATTCTTATATTCTACATATCGATGTTTTCGAAGAACTGCCTCTGAAATTTATTGCAATGAACTGTATTTACTAAGTTTTTCAGCTGAAAACCAAAGTTTATAGAATCTTGTTCTGGTAGCACCACCCTATATGATGCAACAGCTTTAAGTATCAGCTAGGGCGTGTTGTCCCCAGTACTCACCAAGGTATCATTACCATATAAAACCACCGAAATCACAAAAATTCCCCTGTTATAGTTCATTACATAATCCATTACAGCAAATCGATGACTGAAAGGTCCCAGGGATCAATGGATACTGTCTATGATTAACAATCGGCCATATTTGGATGGCTACCGTTAGTGTGGCAATAGTGCAATGGAAATTGCAGCTATTTCCCTAAGTAATACAGCGTAATTCAAGGTTGCCTCGCACAGCATCCCAACCTTTCTCATTTGATAATTGGTGCTTAGAAGCCGATGTTATTCAATCTATTACGGTATTAGGATAATTGTTATTCCTTGAGAATGCAATTTCAGATCAGATTTTATCATGCGATGGAAATGGCATCGTTAATGAAAGGTAATAAATCAGGAATGAAGGGATGATAGTAATGGATCTGCATTACATATTTCTTCCATTCGATTTCTTCCTGTGTTATTAGAAGTCGTAGAAAGATATGGGTTATTTTATTGCAATTTATCGCATTTATTGCAATAAATTGCGCGTAATAATCCTTTCTGAATATACATTTCAATAAAATCCAGATTTATAGTCTAGAAAATATCAAACAATAACTCCGATACTTACTATTAGACAAACACCTATCATATTTGCGTTATTTCCATAATATTTGCTTGATTCTTGTGTTCAACGATTCGCTGTCGTCAGATAAAACAATTTAGACTTTTAACTGTAGAAAAGCAATTTTCGTCATTCTCTGAAGAAGTTTGTCATTTTGGCAAGTCTCTTTAAATAATCATGGATCTATTTTTGATTCATTAAAACTGGCAAAAGAATTCATTCGACTTCTGTCAATGGAGCCGTCCGTCCGACCGTCCGTTAGCACGATAACTTTGGAGGGATTGTCCCAGAGACTTGAAATTTTCAGGGTGAGTTCGGTTCCCAAATACGTCGGTTTGGTTAGTTGCCAGCCATATCGTACAAGATGATCCATAAAAATATGACCATTCAAAATTTTTGATCCTCAATATCTCAGACAAACGAAACCAAACGAAATGAAATTATGCAGCCACATGCTAGAGACTCATAGTAAAGCTCATGCAAAATTTTGTGGCCATAGTGTTAACAGAACCATAGAAAATGCAATCGAAACATTGAAAAGAAGAAACTTAATATTTCTATAACAAGACATACGATTCGAGTGAAATTCCTTTTGTAAATGAAGTATAATACCTATACTGAATGTTCGGATTATCCGAACCATAAAAAGTCCAATGGAAATATTGAAAATGAGGATCCCTAAATTTTCATGACAAGATATCCGATTCGAGTGAAATTTATTTTGGTATGAAGATTGAAGAATGTTCATGCCAAATTTCAAGAGGATCGCATTATCAAAACCATAGAGTTTAATTCTTTTAATTGTCAAGTTCTACTTTTTAGTTTTGAATGATTTCCAGAATATTATTCCGATTGAGCAGAGATTTTGCTTCATATATTTGGTATCAATATCAAGCCCTATACAAAATTTCAAGGTAACAGCTCATTTTTCCACCAAGCCGTCTAGTTTTCCAAGTGAAGATTTTCAAAACCCCATATATGGAAGGAAATGTTGATATTATTGAAATTTCATGGGTTTGGACGAAACTATAGCACAGTGTGCAAAATCGGTATGCATTTAATATTAAAACGAATAGGTAGAAATAAGATCTTGCCAAAAATTACCACATGACCCACATTCCCTATTCAATAAATTTTAGAGGGTTGATGGAGATGGTCCAGGGTGCATCAAAAAATCCTTCAAAAAAGCATAAAAATTTGGGTAAAAATGAAACAAAATTTGATCTGTTTCAAGATTGTTGCCAAATATTTTCTTCTGAAAAAATGATTTTGTCCCCTAATTTTGGCGCTGACTGTATGATGTTGATTCTAAGTGTTGATTCCTAAATAAATATCTGGCCCTTTATCAATATTGGGGAAGGAAGGAATAAGTACCTACTAAGCTAAGGGTTAGAGTACGCCCCCTGTACACACAATCATAACAAAATATTTTCATGCGAAAGTACCAATCTGTCTGATGACATTCAATCACAAAAATGCACACTTTCTCTAAGCATCTCTAAGTCTTATTATAAACCCACGTTACGTCTTTTCCCGATATGGTCATCCAATGCTCTCATATTTCAATTTATCTGAATCACAATTCCGGAAAAATAGCATAACGCAATATCGCACATGTGGCTAGATCTCTAACATTGACACACTAATGTGCACAATCGGAGGTATCTTCACTGTTTTTCTGCATCCTCCAGTGAATAGTAATCGATTCGAACGGGTAATCATGAGTGAGCACGTCTGATCGTACTTGTCGTCATGTAAAACCGTAGGCGGGCCACGATCTTTGTCGTGACTTTGATCCGACTTCTTCTCTGGGATGATTCGGATCTTTTTATCGGTTCAAACTAACGTAGCTCTGCTTTGGAAAACGGAACAGTTGGGAAAAAAATAATTAAGCAAAGTCATACATTCTTGTATCTTCTTTACAGGCGTGCAAAATTTCTCAGGAACAATTTTTTTTCTTGAGAAATTGTTAGTTCAAAGAGGTTTTCAGTATGTGCACTTTGTCATGGCTCATTTAATTTGAGACGATGGTACCTGATGAACATATGTATCGAATGAAAGCCGACCATTACAGTTTTGTTCATGCACATCTTTCAACCCTTACGAACCCTTTTACTGGAGGAAAAAAATGGGGGAGGTTGAAAGGGGTTGAAAGTTGTGCATACAAAACTGTAATGGTCGACTTTCATTCCGTGACAACTTCTCAAGAAAGCCACGACTAAGTGAATATACTGAGAATGTTTGTATCTCCCTCTGAGGGAGATACAAAGACATTGCCAAAAAAGTACCACATGACCCACTTTCCCTATTCAAAAAGTTTTAGGGGGGTAACGCAATAAGAATCCTTCAAAAATGCATAAAAATTTGGTAAAAGTGGAACAAAAATTGACCTGTTTCAGGTTTTTGTTGCCAATATTTTTTTTGAGAAAATCAATTTGTTTCATATTGTATGAAGACTTCGTGAGGTTTCAATAAAACTTATTTTATGAATTAATCCTTCATGTTCAAATACTAAATCTATCTTCAAACACATGAAAAGTTTCAAGGTGGGTTCAAGATTTGATAAAAGTTGAATTCATGAATTGATAGTATGACATCATCAAAGTCCCTGGATTTTTCAAATTCGTATACCTAATATTTTTTCTTAAAGCAAACATGCAACAGCTTCTTATTCTTCAAGCCTTTCTTGAAAATTTTCATTGCACTCAATTGAATATAAAAAAATAATGGAAGTAACCATTCGATTTGGTAAAATTTCATTTCAATATTATGTTGTTTGATCAGATTATTCGGCCAATCAGCAGAGTTTGACATATAAATGTCGATATTTGAATTAAAGTCACAGACCCCCACATCACGTTGATGAGTTAGAATGTAGATAGTTCTTACATCCCAGTATATTACATTAGCATAACAAATTCAAATGTAAATAACCATATTTGAATAAATAATATTCAAACTCTTAAGAGGCATGGGAAAAGATCCCATCCATCGTAAATGAACCAACAATAACATAACAAACATCTATTTTTACTCAAGTTATTAACTAGGACAACGTCTTGAAGAATCCTTATTCATTGAATGGAATATGTTTTGAACTTTCTAAAGCACTTTATACACAATTGGTGAAATATTAAGTACGTCGTTATATTAATGTAGTTAGCATAGAAAGAACAAACATTGCAAATTCGGTTTTGATGATATCAATTTCGTTACATCGCATAGCAGTGAAATTTTTACGTAATGTGCATCTTCACCTCTATGTAAATATTCACTGGAGATCACGAACAGCCATTTTGTGTGCATTTTTTATTCGTTTTGGTAGTCAGTCAAACGAACTCCTTAGTGCCTGGATGTTTGAACGTTAATGAATAAAGATGTAATTAAATTATCGTGCAAATATGTGAAGTGATCGAGAACAGTGAATTTATATATTTCTCGGTACACATTTTCACAATAAAATGTGAAAGCAGATGATTGTGATTCATACTTATTTTCATGCATTAAACCATCTAATATAGTTTTCTGGTGTACGTAATAAAGTGCAGAAGTATGAACAAATTCGAGCATTCGAGCTGTCAACGGAGTTAGAAATGTTTACATGTAGCTAGTATTATTTTTTCTGTCTTCTGTCTTCTTCTATCTTAAGCTTTTGAAATTCCTATTTCAATTACTTAAAATTTCAGGATTAAGATGAAGGTATTACAGTTCTGTACAAAAATGTTTTGCTCAATTCAGGATAAGTTAGTACAAGAATTTAATAATAAATTTTTTTGAGTAGCGTTTTGAACAATTACAAATATCTACACTCAGTTTTAAACGAAATGGTTTGAAGTTGCCTCAATTAATAGTTATTTTCTAACAAGTGCGGAAAGTGATATTTTCCCGCACGAAAATGCCGTTACCCGAAGCGAAGCGGAGTTTGGGTAAGCAGTTGAGTGCGGAAAAAACACTTTCCGCACGAGTTAGGAACAATATTTTTTCTACAAGCGCTTGTACGAGATCGATTTCAACACACAGATCAATGTAATTGATCATTCCAAATACACACAATATAATGACAATGTATTAATTCTTATTCACATGCCGTTTCCAGAGTAACGTCGTCGGTGCATAGAGATATATCATTATTCAGTTTATTCTTTAGAAAAAGCGTGCGAGAAACCCTTGCTAATCCTTACCACACGCATTTGCGTGCGGTAATGGAATAGCGGGGTTTTCCCCACACTTGGTTGGCAATGTGACTCTTTACGAATTGAAATACGTGCGGGAAAGAGAATGAAAGTGGGACGCTTGTAGAAAAATATATTTTCGATATAGGTTTGTTATCCAATATCGATTTTAGAATTAAAGAACGTGAGATTAAAATAAGCAAAATCATTACATACGATTGGTAGAGGAAAGTGAGTACCTACATAATATAGAACATTTCAGTGTTGCTATTTATATGAGTTGCACACAAAATAATTGAAAAATTTCAGCATAATTATCATTCGTGTTTTGATATTAATTGAAACAACAAAACAGTTGTACCAGCCAATATTTTTCAATGCAAAAATCGCTAAACGATATTTCAGGAAGAATTCGAGAAATTCCAACAAAACTCTAGTGAATTAGAGCGAATAATGCCAAATTCTTGTACAGAAAGTTCACTCTTTTACTCATATCTAATTTGGAACACGTGAAGAATATGAATGCTTTCTAAGAAAGTGGGTAGGTCTTGTCCTTCTTGAGAAAATATACATAACATTATGTCCTCGAAACAACTAAACTAGGAACTCAAACCGCAAAAGAAGTCAGAAAATTAATTAATTCTGATCTCTTGAGACCTTCTTCACCTCAAGGTGGAGTTGTACGAAATGCTCACTCTGATTTTCCAGAAAAAATCGTGCAACAATTATTGATCCTTACGATATTTCAAGCCAGAAATAACACAGAGGCCACAACTTGATTTATAAATATCAAACATTTATAATAGTCAGAAAATGTTGAACTCTTATATAAAAATTCTGCACGTGTTCATCATAAAGAATCATGAATATTCACATCAATTATAACCGATTAATATGAACGAAATGGAGTAGCTCTCAAAAAAATGTCAATCGAAATTTTAACTGTATCATGGTCAAATTTTTCGCAATATATAACCACGATTTCAACCGGTCCATCTAGGTTTTGATTGTTTTAATTGCCATTATCACTGGTTGTTCATATCTCTAACAAACGCTCTGCAAGTGACCTTTTGACTGAGTGGGAGTATACCTATAGTTAATATTATCGCATGAATATTGAGAGATAGTTGACCTAACCGTAAACGAAGGTCATCTCATAAATCATAGACTTAATGACAGGCTTTATGTCAAGTCGATATCATGAAAGTTTGCAATGAAAATGTAATTGTTTCGAATGACCGTTCAGTATGAACTGGTGGTATTTTCGAGACGGGTACTTGAATGGGGTGGTTCAAAGACACCGTGTAAAATATGAGAGAGAAGGTCATCTGAACCAATTGATAGACATAAATTTGACATCAAACGAATGCTTGTACAAGTTTTCCTAAATGTGTATACAAGAAATCTGCTTATACTAAAAACCAATTTGTTGTAATAATTGTAATGAAGGGTTTTTCTTATAAGAGGCGTTTTTTAAACGGCCCGCTATTTCGATAGATGTCACGTTTGAAGCTGTCATTTTTTGACGTTTGACAAGTAGAAAAACGACGCCTAATAAAAAATGACAGATACACGTTTCAAGAACGCATTGAAATTATTGAAATTCACTATAAGAAATGGTGTGAAATTTGGCAGAGACAGTTCGTAAAACTCGAACATTTTTGGTCGTGTGAAGCACCTTGACGGACCGCAATAAAAAAAATTGGAGTAAAATTCGAACTGTTAGGACAAGTTAGTGATGTGAAGAATAAAACCGTGCACGTCGCTTAAGAACAGCAGAGAATATTGCTGTTGTAGCCGAAATAGTTGAGAAAACCCAGGTTTGTCCATTCCTCGTCGTTCTTTGAATAGAGAGATTATTGATGATTTTGATGATCGAAATTGGATACTATTGATCTGAAACAATGTTATATCAACAAGACGACGCTACGTGCCATACAACAACGAAACCATTGATTTTTTGCGCGAAAAGTTCCGGACCGTGAAAGATGGAATTCTTGAGGATATCGAGGACATAGGTCAGTCAGTTTGCGATTGGTTATGGAAAAAATTTCATTAAAAGGATATGGTCCTGTAAGCTTGGTGTGGTGGTCATTTGCTGATGTCATTTTCCACTATTAACGGCATAGCTTCCCTTTATATGAAATAAACATCCGATCATTTATAGTGGAAACGGCATTTTTCTTTTATTCAAAACAACAATTCTCATTTGGAAACCCTCCAGAAGGTCTATAATAACGAAATGTTCTAATAATAAAGTAATGTAAAATAACGAAATGTCGTGACTTTTGGTACATCTCTGAGTACCATGAAGAATGGGCTGTTCACTTGACCTGGCTCGAAGAACCATATACAACTTTTTTGTTAGATCGCGAAGTGAATATAACGCTTTCCACATTTTGCTGTTTGCCAAAATGTAAGTACAGGGTAGGTAAGAGGAACTTGTGGATTCCAAAATTCAATTGGACAATAATTGATGCACATATCGATATAATAATTTTTCTATACTCAAGAACTAACAATTTATAGTTTATGTTTAGATAATTTTGAAGATATCTCCATAAAAAATTTTTGCAGTGAACACCAAACAGTGTGTTATGATGTGATGTGGAATCGTTCGTGAAGTTCTCTTCGGTTTTCAGCACTCCAGCACAGTTTTAAAAATTGAAATGAATTTCTGTCAAATAAAGACCGAAAAAATAATAATTTCATTAAAAAAGTATTTGCTTTCTGTATAAATATTATAGAAAGAAGTTTAAAAAATAATCTACTGTATTCCTGTATACATAGTGATGGCAGCGAACATTAGATATACAGACCGATATGCTATCGGGTTCTTCATCCTAACCACACCAAATTTCCTGCAGGATCACATGTCAATCCTGAAAAAATCACAAGAATCGAATTCAACAATTGAATGTCAGGTCATGATCACACATTTTCATGGCAGTTTTATTGAAATACAATAAATATTGTTTATCCATGACTATTGTAAAATCCGTCCATTGTTTGTCTTTGTGCTCGGCCTTACCAATACCCATTAATCATAAGGGAATAATGAGATATTAATCACTGCTGTCAGATGCTTCAGAGATTTAGCTTTGATATAATATTCTTTAAATTGGTATTTCTTTAATATTCTTAAAGTACTACAACTAACAAATATGTGTATACCTTATCAATCGCGGGCCAAATTTACTTTTATTATATTTTTTTTATTACGAAATATACAATGACCTGTGCTTCAAAAATTTATCACGTGCCAACTTGACTTTTTCCACGCTTGTCATAGAAGGGTCTTGTCTCTGTCGTAAATGTTAAAATCTTCAAGAAATATATTCAGTAGTGGTAGATAAAGTATAGTATGCTACTATAAACGTGAAACGAACAAGCACATAAGTAATCCCGAGTTCACGTCCATAGTTACGTTTCTCTATCAAATACAAAATTTTCAGCGGAAACTATGTTAGAATAGATTCAATTTCAATTCCAATCGATCAGAATTGTTGAGATCACTTTTGGGATGGGGTAACTTTCTCATTTCGAAATGAGCTAGAAGAAAATCGTCGACACCTACATATTTTCAAATCACTGCATAGGGGGAAGTCAAACATTCACATATTGATGGATTGTCGTCGGAAGGTTCTCAAAGGTATCCTCTTTCACACAACTATTGACATGTTAAAATCTTCTCTTGGGCGGTAACATTTCGAAATTTCACCTTTGTATGGCCATCAAATTTAATAGCTTTGGACTTAACGAGTCCATCAATCATATGGTTTATATGCATCATTTAATATAGAATGTTTACATGTTAAAATACAAGTGCTGACTCTGAGGCGATCCATAATTTACGTGGGAATTTTTACATTGAAGGGAGGAAGAAAATGATGATGAATTCGTCAACAAACTGTACATTCAGATATTGGATTGATATCTAATAGAAAGATATCACATGAAAGTTCTGCTCGATAGAAGAAACATTATTAAAATAAATCATATAAATTTTCATCAAATTATATCGAGTAGTTTGAAACTTATTTCACTAAAATTGATTTCCAGTGGCGTCAGGTAAGTGGTCGTATCGTAGGGAGGGCCGCATAGGAAAAAAATTATGGAAACTTGTCATCTTCATTTTTTATGTTCTATCTGATTCCGAGAGATTTCCCACATTTTCTGGGACACCCTGTATATTCAGCTATAGAGATATGAGCCGAAACGAATGATTTATACAGAGTGTGAAAGATGTTTATGTGATTGATTTTGCCCAGAATCATTACCAATAATTGATTGATTTTTTAACGACACAGTTCCACTTTGACTCGCTCAGAGAATATAATTTTGATGAGACACCCATAAGTATGTAGTACCTAGGTATACTGAATATTAAGATATGAGTAGCGTAATAAAAAACCGAAATAAACATTACTAGCTTTGAAACGATAAATTTCTGCGAACACAAATTATTTTCCAAATAATAATTCAGGTCTCAGTACCTGAGATTGTTCGCAATTCGTTCTTGTTCCACATCATTGCAAAACCATAAACCGTAACAGCTTCTGAAGAACGAATTTATATGCAATGTCCAGTTTCCAAAAATATTCGGAAAGTGTTGTTCAAAGGTGAAAAATTGCATAAGAAGAAACACGAGCATTCAAATTTCTACCTCATTAATTTAATATTCATGCAGAGTAACCTCAAGCAGACCATAATTTGGGCCTGTGTAAAGCACGATCCATCGTTTCTTTTCGTGTAATCATAATCGAATCACAGTAAAGAAGTTACGTTAGGTAATTTCGATTGTCTCACTTTCTTTCCAATGAACGAAAAATCAATAGGTTCACTTATGTGAACCTTAGGATAAATAACCCTTGCCTGACGTGGAAAATTGTAGATCATGAGGATGTTATTGAACTGGAGCTTTATAGGCCAATAAATGTTGTCTAGGGATTATGCTTGAAGACAACTATAAATTATACACATTCGCTGTTGTATAATATCAATTTGGCGGCAAGGAAAACGTTTTATATTATGAGCCTTTCTCATTACGTTATAACTTGAAGTATCATTGATGTCCTAGTGTAATGGGTATCTTCTTTTGGTTATGAATGTTAGTGAAACTGTTCAGCTATATCTTGAGTACTTTAATTGAAATCATCTTACAATCTCAATATCAACTCGTAGTCTGATTTCCACCTGCAATATTGCATCAGTTTGAAATTGATGCAGCTCCAAATAGAATGCTACTCAAAAATGATATCAACGAATTTACAGGATAACTGCATTGTCAAGAAAGAAAAACGTTTTATGACGAAATACTCTATAATGATTGTACCAGTCAAAATCGAAGTTCAATCTAGCGATCAAACTAGTTTATTGAAAACTTTTTCGAAATTTTTCATATCTGTTCACTTGATATAGTTCTACTTAAATTTTGAAAGCCAAATGAAACTGAAATGAAATGTTTCATATCAATAATTCTATAGCAGACTACAGTTCAACTTCCCTGTAACAAACGTTTCTATAATGAATATATCTGTATAACAAATTCGTAAAAGACATTGCACCTTGAATCCAAATTCCATGTTAAAAACACTCTCTAAAAACGAAGAAAATTCTCTCTGTAACGAAAATATCGAAGAACATCACTCTTTGGTGGTAAGAAGGTATAAGGAGGGTTTTTTCCGAAATTTTTCCGGACGTAAGTAATGAATCCCGACCAACTAAATCATTACGGCGGGTAGAGAGAATCCTTCTGAAACAGTTTCAAATACACCTCTGGTTGTTTGGTTTCAATCTAAGCATTACGCTAGTGTGAAAGTTGAGCGATAATGAAAAGGAAGTGTCGACCGCGACATTTCCGACTATATAGAAACAATTTTCTGTATAACGAAATTCTTTATTACGATTTTTTTTGCAGATTTAGCGCTTTCGTTATGGGGAAGTTTACTGTATCTCCCTATAGGAACAAGTGCGTCCAAGAAAAATAAATAGCTCATATTGAATTTTCCAAATAAATTTTTTCAGTATCTATTCTATCGCTGTGAAACTGTAAGAAGTTTTCTAATCAATATTCAATATTTTCTCTCTTAATTAGAAAAAAATAGCTGCATTTAATACATGAATATTGATAAGTAGGAGAAACTAAACTGGCATTTCCACGCAATATCGTCCAAGTTTTCCCATTATTCGTATCACTTTCTGTATAGTGTTTCCGATACAATTAATCATAATTAAATCGATTGCGATCATCTCTCATAATACAATCCGTGTAAAAATTAATATATTCATACGCATGCATTACACACGATACAAATTGCAGGTGACGAAAATGTGTTTTCTAATAACAATATAGTGTAACATCCGATTGTTTGCAAATTGCAACAAGACCATTTTATTGGTCATTACGATACACAATTGAGAGGGCGATCAGGGAGATCGATGTGTTCGTCCGTGTGAAATGTGAAATTTATATCTTTTTATAGGTGAAGTGTCCTCTTCGAATACCAATAATTTTGCCTGGGAAAATTGGAAAGTGTGGGAGACTTTCGGACATCTCCTTGTCCGCATATTGTTCGACTGGTTGTTGATTTTCGATAAATGGTGATTGTTTGGAGATAATAATATGGGGACTGGATTTAGACGATATTTAAATCTTGTGTATCACGGCTTATTTGCATAAAACACTTACTTTCAACCGGGTTCTTTTATTCGAGGATTTATTAATTCGTTATATGTTTTGCGAAATGGACGACAGTTTTAGAGAGGCGCCGGCATGAATTTTGTTGAGAAATAACACTGTAAATCAAGTTTGTTGTGTTAAAATCAGTAGGTATAACTTAAATAGCCACTACAATAAAAGTGTTAATATTTAAACTACCATGTGGGGCAAACGATTTCGGAAATATCGGACAATTTTGGCCAGCATTTCGTTAGTTATGTTGGCGATAGCCTAACGAATGTTGTGGGTATCTTCTGCGACACATGAATTGTCACAAGTGTCAAAATGAAGGAAATGCTTCAATGAAGTGACAGGAAAGAAGTGGTTTCGATCAATGTCAGACCAATGTTAAAGGATATTTTATTACAGGATCTTTAACATAGTTAGGCCTCTTTTTAGTTTCGATAACTCTAGTATTTAAATTTCTGTATCTGCTTATTATCTCCTAGAAAAAAATATATAAAAAGCTGAATTGTTTGAAAACTTACTTTTGGTTTGACTTATGATGAATTTAAATTATCTTATTTCGAAAAAACTTTTATTTCCTCTGAAAATGTGCCACAGATTAGAATATTCTCACTTCAAAGACGGATTGAAGGTGTTTTCTTCACGACATAACAAGTCCGTACTATTCTTTTAATGTTGTTGGTTTAGAAATCGAACACATAGGTGCAAAAAAATAATAGTTATGGACGATAAGATTTTCATGATTATAGAAAGAATAAAAATTTGTGTGTTTGTAAATACTCCTTGTTGTAAAAACAGCTGGATTATATTGAGTGATTATAAACATGTTATTCTTCGAAATTTTTTATAAATGATTTGTTTATACACCCTTCATGCTTCGAGTGTTTTTGATTTAGATAATATTCTCGCAAAAAATCAACATAAGCTATTTCTTTCTTCAAAACGAATAATATAAGTACACCGAATTGCTAGAATATATGGAAAAGGTGTGGTGTGAAAAAACTCACTGACTTAATTTTCTATTTTTCATACTTTTATGAGAAAAATACTTGAGCAATCACTTAAATTATAGTCCCCCGTTATGGTTAATTTAAACCAGCTTAAGAATATGATATCTACACCTGATCCTTATCAGATGTTCATTCATTTCAACTGGAGAAACAATCGAACTCACCTTCAGATGAATTCAAATGATAACCTCTATTTTTTGTGTCGAGTTTCAATGGTAAACGATTTTGCAATACATCCACGAGTTTTAATGACACTTAATTTTAATATAATATGAATAATATGCGTTATTTCTGTTATGCTATAATTTTGTAGGTTAATTTGTCACTGTTATTTGATAACCAGATCTGCCATATATTTTGTTATATCATCCACCAAATTGGTGATATTTTGGTCTTGTTTTTTATGTGTGCTTGAAAGTTATGACAGAATTTTTATTATATTCATTTCACTTTATAAATACGTGACATAAGTTGTCACACGTTTTTCATCATTATTCGAAATTGAATTCGATATTTAGAATGAAATACCACTGTTTAAATCTATAGATGATTACTCTTCAATAGGGTCCTGTAGCGGTTTAAGAAGACAGAAGATTCGAAAAATCATCACTTGGAAGGCCAGACCTGGTTAAAACACCCTTCTGGCTCAAGTGCAAGGTATGGTGTATCTGAATATTGAAGGTATTTATTCGAATAGTTTTAAGTTTCAATTTGTAAAAACGGCGAGGCAGGGTTTTTACTGAGGTTTTTCCCTGTGCTCTGGTATCATACGACAGAATAGTATGGTACTCCGTTTTGCATCAAACTCAGCTAGGAACTTTTTTGTTTTATGTATTGTATTTTGTTAGCTCTCAATTCAAAAGAATATATATCTAATGATAGTATCATGATAATGAGGAAAAATAAATAAATAAAATAGTATTTTTCCGTGTCAATTCTTTTCGAGATTGATGAGTAAATTGTAAATAATTGATTTAACATTATTCCAGGGGTTGTATCTATCTGGATCTATCTGCTGTCGTATTATACGTTATACCTATTTATGTCGTATTGTTTAACATCAGAAAAAAATTGTGCAGATTTTTTTCATATAGGTATATCGATTCGTGTAGGTATGTTTTAATTCCTTCTGACTATTGAATATTTATTTAGATCAATAATTCCGAGGAATTTGAAAATGAATCAAAATATGTTGAATGTTCGTAAATATCAACATATGAACCTGTAGCAGTTATTTGTTGGTTATATGATAAAACGTGATTGATTGATATAATGTTAATTCGAGTAGATATATTTCTGTACAATTGTCATTAAAAGTGAACCTTATTTTTAATGATAGCAAAGAATGATAAAATTGATTGTTTACATGGAAGAGTGTTGAAAATATTTTTAACATTAGTTTTAAAGATATTTTTAACACGCTTCCACGTGAACAAGTAATCATAACGTTGGCAATTTTGCCATTCACTACAACCTTTGATTATTTGAATATTAAAATGCATTTTGAAGTTTATTGTCATTGCAAATTCGCCTATTTCATTATCAAAATAGGGCAGTTGTACAAAAACAGTGTATGGTATTTGTGTTAAAAATGATTTTATTTTGTTCATGGAATTGTTCAATTCACTCCGCTAATTTCACAAACTTTTTCATCACAAAATAAAACGTCACTTTTAACACTCATATCATAAATAGCTTTTTTCTTCAAATTGAATATTTATTTAGATCAAAAATTCCAAGGAATTTTTAAAATGAATAAAAATATGTTGAATGTTCGTGAATAACAACATATGACCCTGTTTGTAGGTTACCTATATGAAAAAAACGTGATTCTCGATTATAAAAGTTAACTCAAGTAGATAGATTCTTTAAATGTATTTGGACGTCTTTATTGTCGAAACATGTCCCTATTTATTATTTCCATGCTCTCTTTGAATCAGAAAAATCTCCTGTCCCCATAATGAAAAATATAATATTTCTCGAGTTTGCAATAGGTATATGGTCGCTGATTTGCATACCGTCTTTAGGTATTAAGATCCAAAAAATAGTTACACCATTCGGAGACAACATTGGATGCAAATATCATCAACCCATTTTAAACCCGTTTGAGTGAAACCAGTTCACCTTATGCATCCAGAGAAGTCTTGAAGTTTGGCTTCTTGTTTTCAACACCTTTCAATATCATGATCAGAAGAAAAATTATAAATTATAGAAGAGTGCAACTTTCTTCAAAACAGAAATATTATATAGGTATAATTGAATCATAAACTGAGGATATGTGGGTGGAATAAAAAATTAGGAGAAACCTTTGTGAAGTTATTTTCAAAAAAATCACCAGTCTCTCAAATATTGTAGGTATAAACGATCCAAATGATATTTTTCAAAACCTAATCGAAATTGAGCTCAGAAAATAATATTTAACAAACGTTTTGAGGTGCCCTCAGTGTGTTTATTCTTGGAATATCTGAAAGTTGAACTCCCATCGAGTCAAAATTTGAATTTAGTAGCTCAATGACTATGCAAACTTGTTCAAAACTTCTTGAAGATGCTCGAAATAGAAATGAAAAAAAAAAATGAAAAAAGCACTGCTTCAGAAACTGTCTCGACCTTTACAACTGAAAGTTTTAATCTACATGAAGAGAAGAGATACGATAAAATCAGGCACATAGAGAAATTCAATCCTTCAGCTTGTCACATGAAGAAATGTTCGAGATTTAAATTCAAAAAATACTACATTCAGTCGAGTCGATAAAAGCAAAAATATAATGATTATTTTTTTCTGTACGTTTGTTTCGTATTTGTAATTTATGTAATTTTGTTTTTTTCAATATGTAGATACTGTAGTGGGTCTTCATCTTCGTTCATGTTTGTATCTCTGGTATCAAAAAGAAAAACATCGGGTGTCCAAGGTGAGTGACCTATTAGATCAAATTGGCGTGTTACGAAAATGACTCTAGATCACTCAATATTTGAGATTTTAAGTCAGAAATGTATCTAGTCATCAGTATTGATCTGATCTATTTTACTGCTTTTTAATTAAAGTGGTCAGTTATACAGGATATACCAAAAAAATCATAATAATAATTTGATAGGCCTCCCACCTTGGGACACCCGATATATAACGATAATTCAAATTTGAATATC
Source organism: Propylea japonica (assembly GCA_013421045.1). Lineage (NCBI taxonomy): Eukaryota > Metazoa > Arthropoda > Insecta > Coleoptera > Coccinellidae > Propylea > Propylea japonica. The sequence continues at coordinate 13,811 of JACDNR010000294.1, read as the reverse complement.
TTCAGATTTTAACATTTTTATTCCTTTCATTATATTCGTTTATTTATTCAAATTCAACCCTCCTAGAATACTCGAATAGGTTCGAAAGATTTGTATGGGAGAACTGAATCCAATAATAGAATAAAATCATAGCTCTCAAATTTGAAACAAGCGCGCAAATCCTTTAAAAGGCTTTAAATTTTCAACTACTAACTACGGAAACACTTTTACTCATTATCTTTAAATTTATGTGTCTGCAAGTTGAAGATTTTTGTACATGAATCAAGCTGATTGACGGTGATTTTTTGCGAATTTTCAGTAATGATACTGGGGGACCGTAGGCAGGGTATAAATACGATAACTTCCGGAAGGAACCCTTGATATTTCGGTTATTTTCGAGATTTGAAAGGGAAATTTGAGTTTATTGATATGAAGAAACTAAAATTGATAGAAAATTCATCAATTATCTTTACCCTATATGAAAAAGTGAGCAAAAAACTTAGCTCATTATTAAAATTCATAATATATATTCAGAATAAAAAATTTGCTAATATATAAAACCTTATGAACCATCTTTTACCTTTATAGAAGAGGTCCTCATCTAATCCATATTATCCTATCACAACAATTTTCTATCACTTTCTGCCAAGGTCACACGTTTTTACAGAGCACAAACATCGCAGTGGCCGCGAATCACGGAACTCAGAAACGCGAAAAGCAGCCTTGCATGGCCTACTGTTGCGCGAGTTATAGTGCACTTAACAAACAGTTGAAAGACATGAAAGTGTTCTCGCCGAAGTAGGGTCGGTGGGGTTCGATTCTGTTCGGTTTGTTCTTGATGAGGAAAAACTACTTTTACTCTTTTTTCAAAATGCGGCTGTTTAATTGGATGCGAAGTAGATGAATATCCTTAGGGTAAATGTTGTATAAGAGTACTCATGTGCATAAGAGTACGCACCACTGTTTTTTCAATAGACCGCCACCTGTTTTTGATTCTGAAAAGCCTATTTCAATCCGAATGCTATATAATGATACTGACAAGATCGAAATCTGCAATTACGATCCTCGATCGAGAGAAAAATAGGTTAGAGGTTTTCGTTGATGCGCACTGTAATTTTCACCGTTCAGAGTTTTGTGTTTCTACAAGTAAAAACTAGCGCTTTGACCTTGTAAATATTAAATTATGTCACAATATGTTTCACTTCATTTCAATTCATATAAAAACAGTAGCAAAATATATTTTTGTCATAATTGAAGCCGAAAGTATCGAAATTCATGGATGTGGATAAGAGTACGCAAAATTATCTGTATAAGAGTACGCAGTAGAAGACTATATTATGTGTTCCCAGTGTGAACAGTGGTGGCATTAGGCGTGCACATTAGTATTTTATGCAACGAGCGTATAATGCTTGTTACTATTCACAAGGTGAAGTTTAGGCTAGGAGCGGCAGGCGAGTGGCATAAATATCATCGAGTGAATAATAGCGATTATACGCGAGTAGAATGTTATTCTTATACTACTCGCGTATGTTTCTTCTATTACTAGTGTGACAAGAGTCGAGTTGACATGATTAATTCTTTTATTAACTTGTCAGTGTTCATTTTGTAATAAAAGTTGATTATATTCAAAGATTGGCCCTCGATGGGAAAGCACTGGAGAAATATCAGTTTTAACAATATAATATCATAGCTCAATCCAAGAAGCATCTGACAGCAGTGAATAATGACACATTATCCACTAGTGATTAATGGGTATTAATATGACCGAACAAATAGACATATGTTTAGTTATAAAAATAGTCGTGAATAAATTATGTTATAGGAAAAGTCATATGCTCCAACGAAGAATAGTATTGTTTTCATCAGATTTTCCGCTAATACTTCGTTGAGTCATATGAGGTGAAGGAGAGATTCATTTTATGTAGTTATTAAGTTGTCATAATAACTTCCCTAGTCCACTTGGTACGTTTAAGATGTTATGTTTAAAAAAAAAGTTGAATAAATGGAAATGTTTTGGTTCGCTTCTAATCGTTTTTCATCCAGGAATTAGTGTTGTATTGAATTATCATAATATGCGTACTCTTAAGTATGAGCGTGCGTACTCTTATGCACGGGTGTGCATAAGAGTACGCACTCGAATAGGTACAGGAAAAGTTGAATAATTTATTTGTATATGTTTTTCAGATGTAAAATGCCTACGAAATATAATCTTCAATGTTCAAAGAAGACGGAAAAAACATAAAACAGAGTCCTTGCATTGAAAATCGAAAAGATATTGAACTAAATCACTAAGTGCGTACTCTTATACACATTCCCTATGTTAAATTGAACCAATAAGGACATTCGGTTATTGTTTGACGTAATGAGTGCATTCAAAAATGAAAATAATCTGACGAAAATAAAAGGTGATTTTAATGTGTAGGTATACTAAATGATCATAAATGGCCATTTTATGCTCAATTTCTGCTATTTTAATGTGAATCCTCATGGCAACCGTTCACAAAGTATTATAAGAAGCACTAAGAAAATAGTGGAAACTCTACTCGAACATATAGACATATAGAAGGTCAATGTCAAATGTCTTGTGCAAAATGAGAATGTAGGATTTCAATCAAGAATTCATACACAATCCAAATTGAGATCGTCGGAAAAATCTTGTAATCAACTCCGTTATTAATCGATCTACTAATGGTCTCCAACTATTAGTAAAATATCTCGACCATTAGTAGCTTTCTTTAATAACCTAGTTGATTAAAAGATAACTATTCGATGTGAAAATGGTTCCTCGCCTAGCCTGACGTTGAAGTCTCCTCACCCCTTTAAACAACTTCCTCGGATTTATCGTCATGTCATTACTATTTATGCCTTGAATTTAAATGGTGGTTTCACTTTCATTTGTTCTAAATTTTCAAATTAATTAGAATATTCTGGCCAATTTAGAAGAATTTCAACATTTTCGAATAGAAGAATTGAAAATATTCTTGCGAACAAGCCAGAGGGTTGAACTTCTGTTTTAAAACGGATTTATTGAAATCCATTTTCAGCGATAAGAGGTGTTTCCCAATTATATATGCTACTATTAAGGAAGATATTTTTAAAGTCGTTCCAGAAGAAAAACTTCATGTGATTGTATTTGTAGTAAAAAATCCAAAAAAGCCCTTTTTGAGCTCGTTCTACTAAAACGAGTGCTATATCGTTTGCCCAAATGTGTGTAATTTTCAAATTTGAGGCGAAAATGGTCTCATTCGTTAGGAACCGACGCCCTGATGAAGAATCCGTGGTCAAACTCAATTCTGTCCGTGGGGCCGGCCGTCCGTCCGTTAGCATGATAACTTTCGAAGGGATTGTCCTAGAAACTTGAGATTTTCAGGGCGAGTTTGAGTCCCAAATGCCCCGATTAAGTTCGTAATTATCAAATCGTACAGGATGTTCCAATAAAATATGGCCATTCAAAGTTTTGTTCCTCAATCTCTCAGACAAAACGAAACCAATCGAAATGAAATGATGCAGCCACATGCAAGAGGTTCATAATAAGCTTCATGCAGAATTTCGTGGCCATAGTGAATTGGAATATTGGAAAGAAGAAAACTTTCATAAGTACCTAGGTATTTCAAAAAAAAATATCCGAGTCAAGTGAACTTTGTGGCCATATTTTAACAGGACCATAGAAATTCAATTGGAGTATGGGAAAGAAGAAATCTCTCTATATTTCTATAACAGGATAAGATCCGATTCGAGTGGTAAATTCATTTGTTGCATCATAAGACCATTGTTTAAGGAGAAGTTCCCTTAAACAATGATAAGACTGATAAACTGAATGTTCATGAAAGATTTCAAAAGGATCGCATCATCAGAACCATATAGAATTGAATTGTTTTCAATTATAATTTTTCACATATTCAATTCTTGAATAACTTTCAGGATATGATTTCGATTGAGCTGAGATTCAGCATTTAAGTATACTTATATTTGGTATCTATCAATCTCAAGTCCATATTAAAAATTTCGAGGTAATAATCTCTGCTCCACCAATGAACGAGCGCTCAGGAGGCTTCTGCTCAAGGCTTTCTTAATTTTTTTTATAACTTCAATCATCTATATCGCAAATACCTCTATGGAGTTTTGTGCAGTATTTTACTGCAAGGAGAAACATTTTATTTATCATTTTCACCAGTGACATTTGTACATATATATTTCATCATATTCAATCGGATACATAGACCAAATATTATATAGTATATCATATACTCTATAATTTTTGAATCGACGTTTTTGATAAGCATTTGACAACAATTATCATGAAATTTTTCATTCCTTGTACGCTGGTAATGTGTCCCCCAGTAAGCTATCTGAAATTGTTGTGACTTGTTCACTTCAGGATTTCAATCATTTCAAAAAAATTTCATCGATAGATTTAGGAAGGTGGTAAGGACCATGAAATCTATCAGTAGCATAACTTATTGTGAATTATAATTTCGTGATACGAATATAGCCATCCAATTTTTCCTTATTTATTCCTTAATAATTACTTAAATTAATCTCTTGGTCAGCCTGCAATTTTACCTACAACATCAAACATGTAAGAAACACCCAAGGCAGGGCTTTATAAGCATTTTACGAGCGAAAAATATTCCACAGTAGGTGTTCGACCCTGTACAATACCATATAACACAGTCCACTGATCAAGTATAGTTGTATCTATTCTTTGAATGCCTCTCACCAGTAAAAGTTGACCAGTAACTACTATTAATCTTATTTTAATCTGGAACATATTATTATTATCAGAAAAACAAGGGCTATAAGCGACTTTGCAGTCTAGATCTGTTATGTAATTCCAGTCTGAATCTCACATGGGAAAACTTATGCAAAAACAAGTGAACTTAACTGAGAGCAATGAAGTTATTAGCACTGACTATATCGGTGTGTTATTAGTGCCTTAGGAATAATTAGTTTGCGCTTGCGATGGCTGAATATACAGGGTGTTGCCTGAGTCAGTAATTCAGAGGTTCATTTCATCACGACACAAAATTTTAAAATAATAAATTATGCAACGAACGTATAATGATAGCTATTATTGGCGAGGTGAAGTTTAGGCGAGTGGCCCAACTCACCTAGGAATAACAGCCATTATACGCGAGTAGCATACTATACTTTATCCACGACACTACTTAATATATTTCTTGAAGATTTCAACATTTGGCGACCGCGACAAGACTCTTATATGACAAGCTTGGAAAACGTCAATGACACATGAGGAATTTTTGTATATTTGAAATGAAAAAGGTTTAATAGATATAATGAAAGTAGATTGGCTCTCGATTCACAAGGTATGTCCATATTTGTTAGTTGGAGTACTTTAGAATACTGAAGAAATACCAATTTAAAGAATATTATATCAAAGCTAAATCTATGAAGCATCTGACAGCAGTGAATTAAAATCTCATTATTCCCTTGTGATTAATGGATATTATTAAGGCAGAGCACAGAGACGTACAATGGACGGATTTTACCTTAGACAAAGGATTTTACAATAGTCATGGATAAATCAAATTTTTTCGAATGATATATGATTCAAATGTCATCCTTGTTTCATAACGTTCGAATTAAACTGAAGTTAAAAAATTAATTAGGTACCTATAATAACACTTCAGATAGCATTCCAAAAAATCAAAAATTGATCACTTATCAGGATTTTCTTGGTAAAACAAATAATTCCGCTCAAACGATTAATGCGTTTTTAAATTTATTTCTTCCTCTCCTTTCGTTATATATGTGCTTTGAATTATATTATCAGATTCATACATCGGCTCCGATTGGCCTAAAGTAGCATTTAAGAATAAAAGAATAGTTTTTCTGTGGGCAAGCTGAAAGGTTGAATTTTTGGATTCCTAATATTCTCGTTGCTCTATACATATAACTATGTTCAATTGAAGTTTTAGCGATAGTATAACACGTTCAGAATGAAAATTATCGACAATATATTTTTTTAGATTTTCTATTTCATGGATCTTCACGAAATTCTGTAGGTACAAGTCTTTCTATTTTTATTGTACAACTCAGTTTGAAATTTTGTCTTAATCAGTTTAACAGTTTCGAAAATATTCGAAATATAAAATTTTAAATTTCTATTACTCGGAAACAATTTGAATGATTTCGTTTATTAACGAACTCGCTTAGATTTCTTAGATTTAGCATTTTTTCTCCTTAAACAATGGATTTAGTATTCGAGAGATACTCACGAAATTGAAACAAGTCTATATATATTTTTGACACCTTAAAATGATGTGGGACCCAACTGCTCTATTGTAGAACTCTCTCTTGCTACTCTCAGGTACAAATGAAAATCCCAGAACTGTAACTTTAGAACAAAAGGAACTAGAGACTTGAATTTTCAGCGAACAGGTGCCGTATTCTCGACAGTGATATTCGAAAACTTATACGATTGCTTTTTCGCAGTTAAAACAGGGACTCGCGTAATGAAGTTCGTTCCTATACGTTTTCGATATCACTTGTCGGAATACGGCACCAGCTCGATGAGTTCGATGGAATCGTTTCAGCATTGTTTAAGGAGAATCTCTTAAAATATGTGGGACCTTCGGATTCTAATTTTTAAATATCCAGAAAAAATTCAAAGCATTTTGAATGATATTTTAAAAATTAGAATCCGAAGGGTCCCACATTATTTTAAGGAGATTCTCCTTAACAATGCTGAAACTATTCCATCGAACTCAATCGAGCTGGTGCCGTATTTCGACAAGTGATATTCGAAAACGTATAGAACGAACTTCATTACGCGAGTCCCTGTTTTACCTGCGAAAAAGCAATGAAGTTCGTATAAGTTTTCGAATATCACTTGTCGAGAATACGGCACCTGTTCCATCGCTGAAAATTTCAAGTCTCTAGTTCCTTTGTTCTAAAGTTACAGTGTCTGGGATTTTTCATCAGTGTACCTAGAGAGTAGCAAGCAGAGAGAGTTCTACAAATAGAGCAGTTGGGTTAGAATTTAAAAATGACGTCACAGGTGTGAAATTTCAAAAGATCGTTTGTCGCAAAAATACAGCTTGCAAAAAACTCTGTGGTTGGGTCCACAGAACTTACGTAAACAACTCGAAATATAACCTCAAAACTGCAGAAAAAAACAAATTGAACGCGCAATAGTATTTTACATTGTTGTATCTGTCGGTAAGATATTATTAATATATCTAAACAGAATAATCAACATAACGAAAACCATTACAGTTTATTCATATCGTAACGATAAAGCACAATATCAACAGTCATATTGACCTTCTGAAGTTGACATGATATATTTCCCGCGCAATGCATTCGTCAATAAAACCCTGAAAAGGCGTTCAAATTTTAGAATTTTAATTATGTGATTTTACCTTTAAACGACTTGTGAAAATAAGTGTTCAGTTTACATTCTTGTTATATCAATTGGAACTTGTTACATACTACAGAATGTTGTTAGTGTTACCATATTGAAATTATTTATATTCTTTTGTAAACAAATATTGGTTAGTGCTGAAAATGACCTCTGGAATGGATAACTTAGCAATTGGCGATCACAAACATAACAAACCCGATGATGTTGATGCAAGATTAGCAACTATCGAGAAGAATTTGAATTCTAACCAAGAACATGTCATAACTGAAGGTTTAGATGATTTTAAGTTGATACTCCATAAACATAATGAGCCCATATCTGGCAAGATATTCCTGTGGATGAAGAGTAACTCCAATGTAGAAATAAGAGCCTTAGTAACTAAAAAATTGCAGGAACAAATCACTGCGATTGTAAATGACAGTTCAATTAAACTTCTTACAATATTCCTGTGGATACTACAGATATCAATGAATATGTAGGTATTATAAAAATATTAACAACATACAATAATATTCAGTTTTGGTTTAGGTGGTTGAATTACTTATGGAAGCAATCGAATCATTTTCTGATGATATCATTAAGAAGCTACTCTGCGGTTGTGTTATACCTGAAATGTTCAATCCTGGGAATAGATATGAAGAAGCCCATGAGATCCTCATTGATTTGGATTTCACTTGATCAATAATGTCCGATTACTAAATTGAGTGCTCAGGAAGTAAAACTTTTGGTTACACAATTAATTGAACAGTGGGTTTTTGATCTTATGTATTATTCTTTGTATTAATTGTTCGATATTGCAGACATATCAAAGTTTTGGAAAATGAGAGAGAAGAAATTTTAAACGCTGGCATGAGTTATGGATGTTCTTAGTGAGATTTTCAGCGAAACAACTACATTTATCAATGGACATGGCTAATAAGTTATTAAGAGTGGTGAATATGCTTTTAGAAACTCGTCTTATGAACAGAGACTCAAAGGTTATGAATGTTGGAAGGTATTGATTCACTCAAATAGTTAGATGAACTTTATTAATTCTCTTTACTATTCAGGAGCTTATTTGATAATCCAGTTTGGATATGAAACATATGTGCAGCAGTAAACAAATAAAACTACTTGTAACTCCCCTACGAGCAAAAATTTTCCAAAATGGAAGTTGTTATCTGTAAAAGATTCGAAGTTTTCCTGTACCTTCTCGAAAAGTTACAAGGTAACTCTGTTTTATGTTTGAATGAATTTCTAGAGTTCTGTTTTGGAGTTTCCAACACAAATGTTTCATCTAAGAATGGACAAGGAAAATTAGTACCTAATCTTTGGCTTAGAAGTATTCAGGTATTCTTAGCAATCTTAGGTAAGTTAACATGTTTATCATCAAATTGAAGTTTAAACACTTTCTCTTTATAGGAGATCAGACGCATATCTCAGCTGAACTGAACAGGACTATATTTGACAAACCGATAATTAATGAAAGTAACATTGGTCGGTTTGATCAGGTTATTGTATATTCTGTTATTGAAAGCTCTACAATATTGAAGATCATATCAATTAACGATGCTGACAAATTATCTGTAAGTAACTAGATGAATAATCCAATAATAACCATTCATTTGATTGATTTTTTGTTTTGTCATTCATAATTATCATAAATAAAAATAATTATTATAATCCACGCATTCAAAATATATTAGGTGCTTAGAATACTCAACAGGAAGTTCAAAGATCTGAGTAATGAATAAAACATCATCATATCGTATTTTATGTGTAGTCCTATATGGAAGCATTTAACCTTCAAGAAAACATGAATTTGTAAATAGATTTATATATGTTTATGGAAGTATACAACTTAAATTTGCTATTTCCAAATATTTTTTATTTTGCAGATTTAAAGTCCCTGTGGAATGCACTCTTTAGTATTTTAAAGAAATCAAATGCAGAAATTCAAGAAAAGTGTTTCAAAACTATATGTAGCTCCATAGGTGCATTATTCAAGGTATGAAGTTAATTAATTAATGTTTTTAATCGCCGGAATTTCATTAATACATTATTTTCAGGACTATAACGAAGAAATAACCTATTTGAGTTTACTTAATGCATTTGTTGAATTAGTAAACTCCCCTATTGATTATAGGCTATATAGTAATTCTTCAAGTTGCTCATAGAAAATACTGTTACGTTTTTAAATGAAGAGGTTGTTTCTGAGGACTTGTAAGTAGTGCTTTATTTGATTCACTGTTTGTTTGGTTTTCCTGTCAAGTTGGTGAAAATTTGAAAAAATCTCCGACTATGCTTTTCAATAGTATATCATTTCTAGTTAACAACCCTTCTAAAAAATCAAGAGTTGTTGAATATAATCTCAATTACAGGCTTGATCAGTTTGAGGAATCCTTCCTTAAAGTATGCGAAGAGAAGCGTTTATTCGAATTCATAGCGGACCATTTGAAAAATTGCATCCATCGAAGAATGAAGTGGTAACATATGAACTCTGGAAAATTCTTGGGATCAAAATGATGAGTGATCATGAAGATGACTTGAAATCGGCTGCGAATATACTTTCATGGCCAGCATTACATCTACACAAATTCACCATTTTATCCGAAGTGAGTTATATCGAAAATTGGAATTTTACTCAATGTACAATGGTCCGTATTTTTTCAGGATGTTTATTTCAAATGGTTTCAATTATTTTCCCAATCATCGACTCTTAGCAAAACAGCTGCAATAAACGAGTTAGATAAAATGTTCAAGGCAAATCCTCTGTTGAGTTCTAACATCTCAACTCTAATTTCTTCGCTTGGAAAAGATGATGTCGTTCTAGAAGTGGAATTACGTAAGTTGCTGGTCACTTAAACAAACATTCCTTGAAAAATTTTCGATTTGATATCATTTTAGTTGAACCACTTCTGAAATTGATGGCTAGCATTATGTCTTTGCCGCTTTTGTCACAAGAATCTGCTGAAAAATTATTCCTGCTGATATTTAAGTGTTTGAAGACCACCATAGCATGTGACACTGTTAATCTGGAGCATGTGGACAATCTTTGTCAGTGTCTACAGAGAAAATTCCCCATAATCGAAAGGTAGGTTGATATTTTACTATTATTTTTTCTTTGCTAGCTTAACTTTCAAGGCTTACTTCGATGTCAATTATTGAATGTACTATATTTTCGATAATTTCTATTGAACACATATAATGTCATTGTTTGTTGCCTCATAGTAAATAGTAAACCTAGAGATGCCTTCTTGCAGTTGTTATGCAGCCAAGTGGAACCTGTAATGCTCCGAACAACATTCCGGCGTTGCGAACTCGTGCCGTATGTTTATTCCGTATTGTGATAATTGGTCTACCGCTCCACTACTCTCTGATACTAACGGCTTGCGTCTGTTACAGAGAATTCCGTCAGTGTGACAACATCGTCTATTAGTGTTTAGTTTCTCGATGCATTGTGTCTACATTTTCATTTCGATTTGACGTTCATTAACTGAATTATTTTATTGATTTGTTGGCAGTTATCGTTGCTCAAGAGTATTCCGCTAATTAATGGTATAGCAAATTTACGAAAATGTTGTATTATTTTCAGAAGTTTGTAGAAATGAAAATCTAACTATTGTTTACTTCACCGCAGTGCGGCAGTGAAATGCTTTCCATCTCACTCTAGAGCTTGGTTGATTACAATGCAGTACTATTCGCGCCCAGGGGCATCTCTAAGTTATTTCTTACTCTGAGTTTTTTGCTAATATTTACATATGCCTTTCAGGATGCCGCTCTTCTGGAAACCATCGAGAAGCTCGTCAGAAAGATGGTTCCTTTGCTCTAACACTGCTGCCGGTATAAAAGACTGAAGACTCTTATATCTACGTTTTCAAACACAAACCTACAGAAAAAATCCTTGAAGCTGTTGAGTCCAGATCCAAACATCTCACCTGGTAGTAATATAAAAAGGTCTATCAGGATGACTCAATGGTTTCGATTTTTCGTAAAAACGGTTCAACCCTAACAAAGAAAGGTTGAAGCTCTGCAATTGTTCGGCAAAGATGTGGAAACATTGACCCCACTGAAAGTAAAAGGTAGTATCCTTCAAAACACTCCAACCTCGAATAGTAGATCGAAAAGAATGGTGAATTCAGTGAAAAAGTCGCATACACCAGAGCCCCCTATCATGGAAGACCATACTAGTGATTTTGTTGTCATTAATACAGAAGTTAAAATACAAAAAGATATGTTGACTGATCATCAGAAGGAAAAAATGAGACAAAGGAGGGAAGACATTCCAGCGCTGTATCAGGACCTGTCTCAGAGTCAAACACAAAATTCGTTGAGCACCGATACCCAGAGCAATAATATTTCCCAATATTGAAGAGAAACAAGAGGTTCATGAAGTGGCTCCAGTATGTCCAGAAAATGAGTCTTCATGTGCAAGCATCATAGATCAAAAACTTGAAATACTGCTGAAGAGAAGCATACTATTAAGGTAATAGAACAATTGAAAAAAACAGGAGGAAGTTGATTCAAATGATAGCAATGACGATAGTGTTATAAGAAAGGTAATAAGGCGTTGATTCCAAGAAAGAAAAGAGAACTGATGAGGATACAAATGGATATAGTAGGGGGGAATAGCTTTATCCAAAACCTACCATCTAAACGACCAAGGAAAGTCAATGAAAAAGTTAGCGTTCTTACTCCAAAAAAATCGAAAAAAGCACAAATAAATGAAAGCAATCAAAGTGCCACAGCTAGTTCAGTTGATGGAAACAAAAATTCTACTACAGAAGACAGTCAGAGCAAATTGAAACTAACAAAATGGATGATTCCACTCCACTTAGTAAATCTCTTGCTCTACCAGTAGTGCTGCTAGAAACTGTTCTATCATTTAACCAATCATCAGAAACACCTTCAAGTTCAAACAGCAAAGAGGATACACCTAATAGAAGAAAAATAAACTAATGAAACCTATTTAAAAATTTCGACACACCAACATCTGAGAAAAAGAAAAGTAAGTCTGACAATAAAGAAACTCCCAGTACAAAGATAAAAAAGAAAGAACCTAAGGAAGTCAAAAATATAAAAAATTCCCCCACTAAATCACAAGAGGGCTGAGGCCCCACAGAGCGAGATTTTATTCGAATCTGAAGTAAATAATGAAGTTGAACAATAAAACTCCAAAAAGTAGGAAACGGAAATCGGATAAACCTAAAAAGGGTTTCAAAGGAGTCTCAAATGACCAAAACATTAATCCAGTTCTCAAGAACAGGTTCAAATGAAGAGGGATGAAACACCGGAGAGTACAGTGAATAACCTAAAAAAACCCCGAAAGAGTTGATGAAGAAGAACAAGGAAAAGGTCAAAACCATTCAAACTCAACTGAAACTAGCAACTTTGAGTGACCTAGAAGGATCTTCTGAAAAAAGTAAACCAAAAAAATGCTAAATTAATATTCATCAGGGAGTTAACTAATTCTAATAATTCTAAAGATACCAAAGTTTCCCCAGCTGGCTTGAAGCGAAACAAGATAATAAATCTAAAAGTATCGCATATACCATTGAAAACACCAGCCTCTCCTGTTAAAATATCATCTCTTGACATGGAACAACCTTCATGTTCAAAATCTTCAAATGTGGAGACTGATATTAAAACTGTGAAACCAAAAGCATCAAGAAAAAGGAAGAGAATCGATCGGGTATGTGAAAGTAGTTCCTCTTACGAGTCATCCCCTGAGACAAAGAAAAGAAGTAAACTTCCTAAATTGAATCCTATCCTGACTGAGGATGAAGTAGCAGCGAAATTATAGGTGTAACTCCAAGTCCCCCAAGTGCCGAAAAGAAAATCAGTGCAGCAAAAAAAGAATCAACTAATATGGAAAGTGATACCTCAAAAGAAATACTTCAGGTATGTCCTGAAAGTCCATCACGAAGCACCAGAAGCAAGACAAGTTCGCCATGTAAAAAAAGCGTTAATTCATCGCACAGTCAGGATTCGAAGAGTGTTAGAAGTTTATTCAAAGAGTGCGAATCAGAAGATATAATTGAGAGTTCACAAGGGTCTATCATTGAAAACAGCTCTACGTCGATGGAAATATATCTAAATCTAAAATAAAACAGTCCCCTAAACTTCAGAATAGTTCGGTTAAGTTTCAAGAAGCAGAAAAGCAAGAGATAACTCCAGAAATTCCCATGGTAACAGAACTTTCTCCAGACAAAGTAGCGTTAGCTTGAAAAATCGCCTGATGCTAAGACAGATAAACCATTATCGCAAGCAGATACCTAACTTGCGAGTCTAATATTGAAGTGCAACCGCCTGTTGTTCAAATTGAAGTACCAGTAAGACAGGAATTGTCTGATTCTGAGAAACTTCTCAGTATGGCTGACACAGTATCCATAGAGTCATGTGTCACAGAAGAGATGGCTATAAATGACAATCAGAAAAATATTGCATCGAAAGATGTAATCGAAAA
>JACDNR010000293.1:0-45827 GCA_013421045.1 Propylea japonica | reverse complement strand
TTAGAATGCTACACTATCCTGAGTAACATAGGCTATATCCGTAACCGTAAGACGTACATGGCAACAATGTATGACGGAAATGTACCTCTTTAATAGTTCTACAAAAAAGTCCGCGATAGCATATATATATATATCTTTCAAGGTTTACTCAGTATCACCTTTCAAAGGTATCCGAATGTTTCTCAAAATTATGCATTATTTGGGAGTATTTTCTTATGAATACGCTATTGATCCTCATCCAATTAAATACGTCGTTGATACCCAGTATTTAATTAAGAACGAAATTGCCATTTACATAATTCAATTATGATGAACACATCAAAAGATATGGCAGGTTGAAGCACCAAAATGCGTCTACGAGGTAGGCACTAGTATGTATGAATGTATTTTGGATTGCTTGATGCCCGTATGTTATGATCACAAATCAGATAAACAGATGGCGCTTTAGTCGTTATTTAGGTTATTCATCTACTCTGCAACTAAACGGCTGTATCGAATTGAATGAATTTTTGTGTATACAGAACAACGTCTGTTGGGTCTGCTAGTTATTAATATCTTAGGTATAAGACATTTCAGTAAATTTGATCAGACAAATTGAACTGTCGATTTTGGAAAAAATGAGCATATCATTATGATTACCCTATCAATTATCTATTACCCTAATCAGAATCAAGATGAACTATAGAAGATTACTACCTCACCTTCTTCATCAACATAATCAGTTTCTTTTTTCTTCTGTTCAAATATTGCCCTTCTCTGTTTCACGACCTGAAAAAGACATTTTGATTGCTAATGTAGTTTCAGTATCTAGTATATAAGAATTCAAAAAAAATATATATACATGTATACATCGCAAGGAAAAGATACCGTGTGACCCACCACTGACGCGATGGTCTTTTGAAGGTGCAAATGATGATATTTTTTTGTGGTGAGTGTAGGGTAATCGAATCCACAATTTGAAATTATTCATTTATATACAGGCTCTTCCAATACAAAGACACAGACCAAAGAAACACTTTTTCAAATGTAACAACCAAAATATGACCTCAAAAAAGGAAAGGCAACCTCAAATTATGATGAGCTTCTTCAGATCACTCTGTACATTTGATGAACCATTCACGAGATAATCGCGAAAATTTTTAAATATGGTGTCATTTTAATAGTGATTTATGAAGGAACCAGTTACGCAAGCTATTGATATATTTCATGACGATATCAGCGCTAAAGTTTTTGAGAATCAAAGCAAACAATCTTGTTTTGGACAGATAAGTCATTGGAGTTTCATCGAAATTTTTACGAATAATCTGGAAATTAATATGGAGTTGGAATCTTTGTTGAACTATTTTGTGATTTAATAAATATTTCAATCATTTTATAACTAATATTCGAGTGTTTAATTAATAAAAAGGTTACAAGTCAGTAAGTCTAGTTGTAGATGTTGTCAATCTTAAACTATATTAAAAATTTCTTTCAGTTCATTTATATCGTACATGTATATGTATACACGTATATGAAATGAAGTGCAGCCGTTAGAATTTCTGGAAATTTTAGGAGTTTAAACCTCTAATTCTAGAGCTCCAGTAGAAGAAGTTCTCAATGCATGTCATATTATAATGTGTTAGAAGACTAATTGTGGGTCCAGTTTTATAGACATTAGCTCTTTGTGTTTAAAAACCATTGCCCTAGCCTAGCCCTCCTAAAATTGATGGTTCATTGATTGTGGAGAGTGATAAAGTAAATCAAAATTAATATGCACGATAAGTTCTTGTGAAGGTGGAGTGAGAAGAAAATGTAATCATTTCATCACAATTGTTTCAATTGAATTGATCAGGTGCATGATGTTCTAATCCATCCATGACAGAATCATGTCAAAACTCATGGTTTTCCTTCCTTTTCTGCTGTGTGTTTCTTTATGAGGGAAAAACTTTCTAAACTTGAATAAATATCACAAACAGAATTAAAGTGCTTATGGAATCAGCAGAAGGCTGATGTAAGAAAATAAGGGTTCGTCTATAGAAAATAGGCCTTGCTTAAAAATCAAAATTTGCTGTATCATCTTATAGTATCGATCAAGAAGATATGTAGAAATATTTTATGAACTCTACCAATTCTACAGTAGCCAAGTAGGTACATGTTTGTGAAATAAGAGGTTGTATGTGTACCTTAATATTAAATGATCCTAAGAAGAAGAGAGAGCTTGTCGTATTCTGCTGTAATATCAAAACTTTCGATACAAATTCTGACGTAAGAGGTTAAAGCGACAATATGAATATTACTTTCCTATATTTATTGAAGTATCTAAGATACAAGCCTTCATTTTACTATTAGTTCCATTCCAAACTCGTTTTCAAGATATATTATCATTTTGTTTTCCTGAGGAAAGAAGTGATTACTATATCCTAAAGTTAGCAATTTTTTCGCCCATTAATTGCATCGAGGCACTCAACAGTAGTCATTTCTGATCGAAATCATATTCAAGAGGATAACAATTTCAATTTTTTCTTGAATACTTCTTCTAAACAAAAGTTTAGGAACAATTAAGAGATTATTACACTGAAATTCGTTCAACGCCTTGTTTACTACTATCTTAGCTCTATTTTGATTTCAACCACCAGAGTGCGTATCGCTGGTCAGCAGAAGCCATATAGACTATGGAGTCATTTTAATAGTGATTTATGAAAGAACCAGTTACGCAAGCTATACAGGTGTCCCGGGAAGAATGCGACGGACGGTTACCATAAATCAAGGACATCTAGGAGGACTCGCAAAAAGAGATTTTAATCGTTTGAGGGTTTTCGTTTGGGATATACAGGGTGATATTCATCTTATGGCTGAAATTTCAAAGTGCGATAACTCTTGAACTACTGGAAGTTTTGTCATATAACTGTTCACAAAATTGATATTTTTCCCCGGGAAAAAAGTGAGGACACATAGGATACATAGAGAAGCCTTTTTTCGATAAGGAAAAAAGTTATTTCGTAAAATAGTATTATATTATAAGGATTAAAAGTGCATATTTTTTTTACGAGCAGTATTTGCAGTTGCGAGGCGCAGCCGAGCGAATGCAAAATTGCGAAATAAAATAGGCACTTTTAGTCCGAATAATATATACTATTTTGTCTCCAACCAAGTCAAAATTACAATAAAATTGGTTTCAGTCAAAAATCGTTAATAATTTGGTTATAAATTTGAACACATGCTAATGACAGTGATTGTCAACTAGACGTCAAATGCAATTACTTTTAATCCAAGGATTAAAAGTAGCGTTTTTAATCCTAGGATTAAAAGTGTTGCTAAGTAACGAATTTTTGTACGGTAAGGGAATTTATGACTTTTGCACCTGAAAATAGTACAAAAATGTCAATATTTTTTGATGGTTGGAGAAAAAGTCATATTTTTTGACGTATCAAGAGATATAAGATGTCACATTTTTTCCCGTCACAGTTCCGAGGCGAGGCAAAGCGAATACAAAATTGCGAATAAAAATAGGCACTTTTAGTCCGTAAATATTACCTATTTTTTCTCCAACCAAGTCAAAGTTAAAATAAATTTGGTTTTATTCAAAAATCGTGTATATTTGGTAATAAATTTAAACACCTATAGTCCGTTCACGAAAGGTTGAGCCGTCGGTTGGCCATGGAAATTTGGCATATTCCACTGTGTATATTAAAATTTAAGGTTATGTTCTTAATTTTCTTGTCAGATTGATACGCAATGTTGTCAATATTGCATAGAGTTCTCTGATTACTGGCAAGCTTTTCGGACGAGGCCGAGTACATTCGGCAACGTTGACTTCATTTTACTTTATGACAGTAAATACTGCCAACTTCAGATAAATGAAGAAACGCCTACTATGTGCTCAACAATTAATAAATTGATAACTGTATTTTGCGGGATAAGGACAAACTCTCAAAAGATCTAAAGTATATTCAGCAACGTTTCGCAAACTCTCGTTTGCTTCATCAGGCCTAAAAATATTATAAAAATGTCATACAAAACTTTACAATAAAATACAAATAAATACCTCTATACTATAAATAAGACATTCAGATGTAAAACTTTAAAAAACATTAAAAACGACGGCATCAACTGTATACTTCACGTCAAATCACAAAAAACAGCTTAAAATACTAAAAGTTTGGCTAAAATTCATTTGGAAAATTCCAGAATATTACATCTAAAATAAATCACAGGAAAACATAACCTGAAAACACAACAAAACAAACCAATACAGTAAAACAATATCAAGGTTGTCAAACACAGAATTATCTTCATTTTCTTTCAATGAAATACCGTACATTAATTAGTTTCCACCAAGCTCGCACAACACTATAAATGCATATATTTGGTCAAGACAGAATTGTAAAGTTTGCTTAAATGTTCAGTATCAGATCTAAAATTAACAGTGTTGTTAATGTTAATATGTATCATTTCTAAAATGTTCCTTTTCCTGAAATGTTGTTCATTGTCTAATATTTTTACATTCGAAAAATCGAACCTGTGATCGTCTTTGAAAAAGTGTGAACACAAGGCTGTCCTTTCTCTATTTTTCACATCTCTGATATCGTATGCATGTTGTTTAATCCTATTTTGTAAATACTGTCTCGTCTGTCCTATATACATTTTATCACAATCCAAACATGGAATCCCATATATCACTCCTGATCTATGATCTTTATTTATTGGATCTTTTATTTTGCTGTATAACGACCCAACTGTTTTCATGTTGTAAAACACCAGCTCACTATTTTCCGTTTTAAGGGTTCTTTTGATTTTTTGCGAAAGTTCTGGGACATACGGAAATTTGAAGTAAGCTTTACTTATTGTGGTTGTGTTGACAGTTTTGTCATTGTTTCGTTTACGTAGAAGTTCTGAAACAATTCTATCAACGAAAGGTTTGGGGTATTTATTATCTCGTAATATGTGTTTCACTTTTTTTATGTTTAGGTCATGAAGAATACCATTTTGAGCAATTCCTGAACTGGAACTTTCTCCATTCAATTTGTTTTTAAGATAGAATAATACCAATTTATTTGTTGTTTTTTGTTTCATTTATTATTCAGTTTGTTTGTTGAATGTTTTCTTCGAATAAATTAGTTTCATTAGTGAACACTCTTCTTTATGATTTGATACTTCAATCTGAACCCTCTACCAAAACATTAGTATTCTTTTTCAGTCATAAAAATCGTAATATTACGCACAGGCTGATTCGATATAACCGGAAAAAGTCTTAAATTTTGCTAGTTCGGTTCTCTTTTATCAGTTTAAGAAAAATTTAGAAATGTAGCCAAGAACGATGATAAAACTTTAGAATTTGAAATAAAATTTCCTGTTAAGTAAAGATTCATTGAATGGATCAATGTTTATTGACACGGAAAGAGAACGTCTCCAATTAAGTATATTCGTCTTCCTCTTTTCAGTTTTAGTTTTTGGGAAAAATGTAGACACATGACTTTAATATTCGCTTTAATTATTTCATTGATTCTAATTAATTTTAATATATTCTTTCAATTCAGTATACTGTCTATTTTCTTGCTTCTAATCTCACTTTGAATCCCTTAGATGGTCTTATCGTCAGATTCATTTTCAGCTCTACGTCTTCTATACTTTTATAATCTGTTTTGACTATAAAATGTCTGATAATCTTGGATAACATCAATTTCATGATCATCATGGCGTATCCTCTACCTGCACATAAAAATTTATTTTGATTATTCAAAACTTGTAAAAATCAAACTAAGGAAAAGTATAAATATTAACCTATGCAGTTTCTTGGTCCTCTGGAAAACGGTAAATATGAATATGGGTGTTTTTTAGACCATTCCTCTGGTGAAAATCTGTAAGGGTTGAATTTCAAAGGATCTTCCCAATATTTCGGACTTCTGTGTAGATGCATGATACCCAATACAAATACAACATTTTTTGGTATCACCAGATCATCTGAAAACGGAATATTTCCTTCAGTTTTTCAAATTTTTGTTGGAAAAGTTCATTACAACGTAATAGCATGAGGAAAGTCGATCATATAAATAAGGGGTTTTCCAATAAGGACTTGACAACTTTTTTTCGAAATAAAAAGCCAACCATCTGAGATATATCAAAAAATTTATTATCGGTTTGAAGTACAATCAAAACATTTATTAATGGAACTCGACTTCCTTCATATGGCCTCCGCGGGCACGTTTGCAGCGGTCGATTCGTTGGACCCAATTTTAAATGATTCTGCCACACATTTCGGCCGAAACTGCAGCTATTTCGCGTTCAATGTTGGCTCTGAGCTCTACCAACGTCGTCTGCTTGTTGGCATAGACCAATGATTTCAAGTGGCCCCAAAGAAAGAAGTCTAGAGGCGTTAAATCGCACGAACGAGGCGGCCAATCGACTGGTCCATTTCTGGAGATAACACGCTTATTAAACTTACTCTTCAATAAATCGATTGTAACGTGTGCTGTTGGCTTGTTGAAACCACTATTGTCCAAGTCCATATCTTCCAATTCGGGCCAAAAATAATCGGTAATCATGGTGTCTACTAGGGCGAGAATTACGACCGAAAATCGGAGTTAACGCTCTTAAAAAGCGGTCACCGACTCCGAATTTCTGTAGTAAATTTTTATAATTTGCAGACGTTTGTTCGTGTACTTCACCATGATGAAAATGTTGAGTTTACTGTGCAAATTGACATTGACAGTGCGATGATTAGTGAAAGGGTGCGTTCACAAATTGAATTCAAAGTTGTCAAGTCCCTATTGGAAAACCCTTTATTATGAGAAATTTAATTCTAGATTTGATAAAAATCATTTGATACTACAAGTACAGAGTGATTCAAAGTTTTTCTCGAAAGGGGATGAATATTTTTAAATTCTGTTGACGGTATTTGATACAAGTTAATGTAGACTTGAAATGTGTGTAAAAGTCGGAGTAAAAAACTAAGACGCCAGGCCTCGCGGCGCTATCAATTTTTTTCCATGAACATATCTGTTTAATTGTGTAATTCGAAAGATAATTTAATTCTGAATGTTTTTTTTAATACAATTTTTTTCTATTTCTCGCCGTCAGCGACCTGAAGCGTATTTCATGTTAATTTTATTCCATTTTTATTTCTGTATTGTGACAGTATGCTTTGATTTGAAGACATAGATATGATTGTGTTTCTTAAAATCGAAGAGACTTTGTAGCAAACTATTTCTCCATTATGATCCATAAATAGATTATATCTTTTCCTTATTTCATTATACCTAAGTTACTTTGGCCAAACTTAAACCTAATGAATAAGGAAAAGATATAATTTATGTATGGATCATAATGGCCGCTAAATAGAACATATGATTTGACATGTTGCATTTATTATTAAGAAAATTGTTATAAAATAAAATACATTTGATGAATATAATGATTGAGAAATAGCTTGCTACAAAGTCTCATTGACTTTAAGAAACACAATCATATCTATGTGTCTAAATCAAGGATTACTGTCACAATAGGGAAAAAATAATAGAATTAACATGAAACACGCTGCAGGTCGCTGACGGTGAGAAAGAGAAAAAAATTCTATTCAGAAGAAACATTCAGAATCAAATTATCTCCCGAATGACTTAATAAATATGGTGTGTTCCTGGAAAAAAAATTGATAGCGCCGCGACGCCTGGCGTCTCAATTCTTTCTTCGACTTTTAGGCTCATCTCAAGACAACATTGACTTGTACTAAATATTGGCAGCAGAATAAAAATATATTCATTCCTTTTCGGGAAAAAATTGGTGACCAGGATAAGTGAATCACTCTGTACGTCGTAACATGTTCTCCACAGCCAATCTACTATTTATTATTTATTTCATTGGGCGCATTCAGCAGAGGAAACTGTTACGCAACGGTTACCAAAATAAGCTTAATTTTTGACTGCTTCCAAGATCGCTCCTGCTCTCTAACATGTTTTTACAGGATGCGATGCGTTCAGCAGAAAGAGCCTAAAATATTGGTAACAGTCACGTAACATTTCCCTTTGCTGAATGCACCCATCGAAAATTGAAAATATGCATGTATGTATTTTAATAAAGGTCAATATTTTTTTACTCACCAAGTTTAATGTCATCCGCGGCAACCTTGGTAAGTAGGGGTGCAATTGGAAAAATTCTGAGAGTTTCCTTGATGAACATTTCGGTGAATTTAAGTTTTGATATATCTTCTTTGGTTGCGTATCTATCTGGACCTAATACGTCTATTGCTTCTTCGTAGAGTTTTTGCTTGAAAATGAATGAAGTATAATAATTAATGAGTTGTAATTGTTGTAATTGTTCTATGAGACGGGCAGTAAGAACATTTTCGAGAGAAGATTTAATTAAGAATATCCCGAATAGAGGAGTTGTCTTACATTTTGAGGAGCATTCTATTTTCGAATTGCAAAACAAGAAATTTTCAAATTTGTATCTTTCTAAATAGCTGAGATAATCCATTGGGACAGACTTACTGGACACCCGGTATATTTGTTCATATAACTCACTTTTCTCCTCGGTTGATGGATTCATTCTGTTTAAATTCTTGAAATCCAGCCTAATAATTTCGAAAAATGAACAATGAACTGAAGAGGACGGTGTGAGCCAGTTTTTGGTATCAAAATCAAGACTTCCATAAAATTTCTGAACGGAAGAATATTGTGATTGAAAAACCCCGAATAAGAGGAACTAATTGAAAATAAGGGGGAAAACTGAAAATCAATTCAATGAAAATATTATTGATTCAAAACAACAAAATGAAAATGAATAGCAGAAGAATGGAATCATCAAGATAATTCTTTGAATAATAATTGATTGTTGGATTATTTTCATTGTATATTCGAAGTTTTAATGAACCTACTCGACTGATTTTTTTCTGTATCCTATCGTTTGATAAATGTAACAACATTATTAGGAATAGAAATTACATTTCTAAACTTTATTTTTCTGTTTGTCCACTCTGCGAGCACACTGTTTCATGATGAATACTACAATTGTGGGAAGAGCAGGGCTCAAAATTATTGCAGGCGATCTTTGTGAAAACGATACAAGAATTGACAGCTTCAGTTGTACCAACCTGATATTTTGGAAATAATCCCATTGTTAAAAAGCAGAACGACATTGTGATTGCAGTGGTGTCAGTACCCTGAAAAATACAGAAATCAATTAAAAAACAAATTTGTGAATTAAGGTAGCAGCACCTACAGCGGCTATGAAAGTGTTAACTTCATCCTGTAGTTGTTGATCTGTTAAATGATTTCCATTCTCATATATTTCCAGTAGTAACTCCAAAGTTGTTTTTATTGCACCTGAGACAAAAATAAAAACAATAGTTATTTATTATACAAGGGAAAAAAGTATTCGATTTTAGCTCGAGGTTATGCCGAGAGCTAAAATCTGATATTTTTCCCGTGTATAATACACTATTTTTTTCTGTGACAGGAAAAACGACCATTTAATAGTGAAAGAAATATAACTGTTCACGAAATTACTTTTTTTCCCCGGGAAAAAAGTGAGTACTTTTTTCCCGGCTACATAGAGAATAATTTTTTTGACAGGGAAAAAAGTAATTTCGTAAAAAGTCATATTTTGTGACCTGTCAAGATATAAAATGTCACATTTTTTTCCCGTCACAGAAAAAACGGATTTATTTTCAGGATGATCTTAAATGACAATAGCCAAACGCGTATTTTAGCTAGTCTTTTGTACTTTCAACTAGTCTTTGTTCTCTTGCATGGTTCATGACCTACGGTCTACCAGTTGTTGGTTAACCCTTTCCACATAGTTCAATAGTTGTTGGATATAGTTCAATAGATTTGGGAATAGTTTAAACAGAAATAGTTTGCTGTTTTTTATGACATGCTTCCAACGAAGACATTTCAATAAATTTGTTCAGACAAATTGAACTGTCGATTTTGGAAAAAATGAACATATAATATGATTACCCTATTCGTTAATTATAATCAAAATAAACTATAGAAGATTGTTATCTCACCTTCTTCATCAACATAATCAGTTTCTTCTTTCTTCTGTTCAAATATTGCCCTTCTCTGTTTCATTACCTGAAAAAGACATAATTATTGCCAATGTTGTTTCAGTATCTAGTATATAAGATCTCAAAAAAAATATATAGGATGTCCCAAAAATACCACGCGAAAGTGACACTGGAGATAGATTGGCATTATGTCTATCAGATAGCCTCAACATGACCTCAGTAAAAGTCCGCTGGTTTTCGAGATATCACTTTTTTGTATTTTTTAAAAGTCTTCAGTTCTCGGTTTTTTATCACCAAGCAAAAAATGTCTAACTTTTTGTATTTTATGCCGAAGTTAAAACAGTAACTTAAGTTTGACTGACTGCTGTGAACAAAAATTATATCAGACTGAATTGACAAATAATCGTGAAAACTGGTCCATTCCATGCTCTTTTCGAAATGATACAACACTACCAATTTTTTTAAATCAAAACCTTAGAAATTCTAATTTTGTCGCGAGACTATTCAGGATAGCCTAGGTAAAAAAAACATGAGTTTGAAGTAATTTCTAGCAATGCTAGGCGATAAAAAACCGAAAAATGGAGATGTGATGTACGCATGTAAATATAATGCGCATGTCGTAATTGTACAGGTGATTAACCATTGTTAGCGACAGCCAGTTAGCAATTGGTCGGAAAATTGAATTTATGTAAATTAATGTTGAATGTGGTGATGAACGAGATCAACAAGAAAGTGTTTGATCTTATAACAACCCAAATACATTACAGGAGATTTTTAAAAAATACAAAAAAGTGGTGATATCTCGAAAACCAGCGGACTTTTACTGAGGTCATGTTGATGCTATCTAATAGACCTAATGCCAATCTGTCTCCAGTGTCACTTTCGCGTAGTGTTTTTGGGACACCCTGTATACAGGGTGTCCCGTAATTAGACCGACAAACTTCTAGTGGACATTATAGATGGTATTTTAGACAGATTCCACCCAAATCATATAATGCAAAATTGCTTCGTTAAGGACCTAGTGCCCTTTGAAGATGAAGTCCTGTCCAACTTTTTTAACTTTCATTATTTTGCGAGATTTACATCATATTCATAAACTCTGATGTTTTTTCTTGAAAAAAGATGCTCTTGTATAATAACGCCCAGATGTACCATTTCTGAGAAAAATAGATTTGAAATTTTCTCTCTTTTCACTAAGTCTTTAGAGTTAGGTAGTTAAATGATAAAATATTTTTTCTTAGAAATGCTGCATCTTTTTTCGAGAAAAAACATCAGGGTTTATTAATATGATGTAAATCTCGCGAAATAATGAAAGTTAAAAAAGTTTCAACTAAAAATACCCTTCGCCCCCCCCAAATGATACGATTGTGCTCGACATGAAAGAAATGCACTCAATCTAATCGATGCGTATTTTTGATATTAGGCAATGTGTGAACTTTCAGCACTTTATGTGACTCCGTTTCGCGAATATGTGGCAAAAAGTGTGGACAGGACGTCATCTTCAAAGGGCACTAGCTCCTTAACGAAGCAATTTTGCATTATATGATTTGGGTCGAATCTGTCTAAAATGTGATCTATAATGTCCACTAGAAGTTTGTCGGTCTAATTACGGGACACCCTGTATACAGTGTGTTCCGTCATGACTTAACGGTAATTTAAGCTCATCAAATATACCTAATATTATCGACAAAAACACCCAAACTTGGAAGTTTACCCCCTCAGTTTTGGAGTAGCCCCCATTTTAAATTTACTTTTTTATTTTCGTTGATCCTTCCCAATAATATCGATTACTTTGGACGTAAAAATCCTTTAGATGTGAATAAATGTTTTTTGAAAGATGATACTACCATCTTTCATTGAAGTATAACAATATAAAAACATTCAACTTGAAAACACCATAAAAAATTCTTTAAAAAAGTTCATAGTAAAAATATTTACTGATTTTCTTAAATAATCCGCAATAGTACAAGAACTAACACATTGAAGTATATATTTTTTTCAATGATTCAACACGCAAGGATATTAGCTACAAAACAACACTCACATCATATCTGTAAGTTACACAATTTGAGAGTTATTGCTGTTCGAACATGATCACTACGCGAGCAAAAGACAGGTCGTCATGAATGCCACCGCCTGTCTACAAGGCAGAGTCGGCCATTTTGAGCAATTTTTATGATTAATTTGTTTGTTTGATCATTGAAAATTATCGAAAGTATAGTACTGAGGTTTTTTTTATTGTGTCAATTTTCATAAGGGTCATGTTCGAACAGCAATAACTCTCAAATTATGTAACTTACTGAAATGATGTGAGTGTTGTTTTGTAGCTTGTGTCCTTGCGTGTTAAATTATTGAAAAAAAATTATATTGAGAGAAATTATTCCTGTGATGAAAAAAGATATTAAATGTGAAAAAAACCAGACAGGATGTATATCTTTTTCACAATTCATATGAAAGAGAACATAATTTTGGAAATGAGTGTATCTCGGATTCTTTCTGGAATTACAACCCACTTTTTGAGTGAAATTGTTGAGTTCTGTCACAAGTTTGGTGGACTCCTTTCCAATTTTACTCCTGTAGAAAATTATATTTGGATGCAGAATTGGATTGAAAACCCTGGTCATTGTTATTTCCATGAATCTGCGAAAATTTATTTTGTGACATTCTTTCATCCTTTCTCTCGAAAAATATTTACCTGTTCAATAATTTGCCATAAGGATTAGATGAAGTCTGTGCATCAACACGGAGACCAACAACGGACTCTGAAATAATCGTGAATTGAAAAACAGAACTATCAAATAGGTACACTCACCGGCAAAATAATCGATCCACTCAAAAAATCTATGAAGTTTGTTAATTCATAAATACACTGCGCAAAAAATTAACGCACATGCTGAAAATCTCAATTTTATTCTACAACTCAAGGTGTTCTCAATGATAATTATTTTTATCAGAATTATGCATGCATATGTTATCCACTTCAAAGGGGCCCACTCACTAAGAAGGAAGAATGCGCAGTAAGTATCTGCACGTTAAGTATCTGCACGTTTGCTGTAAAGCAAACGTGTGCATTCATATTTCCCACACACATACACTTTTGCGTGTTGGTTTGGATGTGCGACAAGCGTGAGATGACGTCGAAAAAAGATCTGATGTTATGGCAGTGGCGTGTGTTGTTATTTAGGAAAAAATGTCCAATGTATAAATAAGGAACCCGACACTGTATTGCTAAAAATATGAAACGTGCACAGACTTGTTGCCCATACACGGTCGTTTTTGGTCATTCTTCCACGTACGGTGAACAATGCACACGCCAAAAATCAACTATCTTGATTCCGACGGAGATAATTGCGCATTCCAAATTTACGCCATACACACACTGTTTTAACTGTACCCCGTACAACGCGCATTCAAGTATTCGAGCTTCCCTCTTAGTGAGTGGGCCCTTCAACGTTTTTCTTCAATACAGATGTTTTTTCCCAGCAAGAATAAAAAAATGAGATTATCAGATTTTGAATGTATTGGCTCCATTCTGAAATCAGATGTTTTCGATCAAATCTAGTGATCAATTGTTCTTCTTTCGTTTGATTTTCTACATTCGATCGCTATGCAACGCGAAACACTCAATTTGACCCAAGAGGTATGTGCCCAAGCGGTAGTTTTGCGAGAAGAATGGCGGACATACACAAGAATTGCAGAAAGGTTTGGAGTTTCCAATACAAGTGTGTCCAGAATGTTGCAGCGATTCAGGGAGACAGGTATGAATGTCCGAAGACCAGGACAGGGTAGACCACGGGTAACAATTGCCATTCAAGAACGTTACTTGAGAGTTTCTTCGTTGAGACAACGGTTTGCAATCGCTCGCCTTCTTCAAAATCAGCTTGAGCAAACGTATGGGGTGCAAATTAGCACTCAGACAATAAGAAATTGTCTCAGAGAATATGATTTAAGGCCTCGTGTCGCGACAAGAGGCCCAGCTCTTACCCCAGCCCATCGAAGGGCGCGTTTGGATTTTGCGAGAAAGCATATCCATTGGGAAGAGGCTGATTGGGAAAGAGTTCTCTTCACAGATAGGTCTAGATTCTGCCTCTACCATTGTGATCGACGTTCCCTTGTATACAGACGTCCACATGAAAGATATGCTCAGTGCAATTTCCTGAGTACTACTGGTTTCGGGGGAGGATCGATTATGGTATGGGGTGGAATATCTTTAACTGCTCGCACAGACCTAGTGGTCGTAAGGAACATTTTTGAAGAGCATGTAGTGCCATTCGCCCCATACATTGGTGAAAATTTCATTTTTATGGACGATAATGCCAGACCCCATCGTGCGCGTATCGTTCAGGAATACCTTGAAGAGGTTGAAGTCTCTCGTATTGAATGGCCAGCAAGAAGTCCAGATCTCAATCCGATTGAGCAGGTTTGGGACAACCTCAATAGAAGGCTGAGAAGTTCAGAAAATCATCCAGCTACTCTCAATGACTTATAGGAATCCAACTCAGAGGAATCTGGGAAGGATTAGATCAGAACATTTTAAGATCACTCATTTTGAGTATGAACCGTCGTTGCCGAGCTGTAAGTAACGCAAGGGGTGGATATACCAAGTATTAAACTATTTATCAGCATTCCAGTATTTTGAAAATTGTTTTTTTCTCTTTTTTCACATAGGATTCGGTGAAATCCTGAATTTTTCTTCCATTCAATGTCTCTTGTTTCGTTCAAAACCTTTCCGAGAGAACATAAAAATAAGTTATAAAGTCAATGTACAGTTAAGTTTCATTAAAATTGAGATTTTCAGAATGTACGTTAATTGTTTTGCGCAGTGTATGTTATTTCAATTCCGATTCGATTGAAGGTATGTTCATCCGTAATCAATCACAAGTTTTTAATTTCACGAAAACTCAGCGTTTCTTCATTTTGTGAAACGAAATATGTTTTTTTCCCTAACTTTAGAACCTCTCATGGTGTGTTCCAGTTGTTCCACCGTGTGATTTCTTATTTAATCATCAAGACATATTTTCTCTTGACAATTTAATTCTTCATTCATAACAATAGCTCAATTTTTGTTGAAGATACATGGTTTTCAGCCTTTATTACACCTCTATTCTCAGCCGATTGAGTTTTGGCAGTTGCGTCTGGAATCCTCAATACAATGTGTAAAAACGCCTTGAACATGTTCAGAACAAATTTCTCAGACACGTTGAATACAAAACCACGAACGTCTACCATTTAAGGGACATTTCACATCTGAGGAAAAAGTATTCTATCAATACACTGGAGGTATCTAGAGCTCACAGGGATTTTATTTGCTGTTTCTATTCAAAATCGTTCGCGGTAACATAGATTCCCCAGATCTTCTCTGTCAACTGGATTTCCACATTCCCACATTTTATGCGAGAGAACAACCTCTTTTCAGGGTCCAAAATTACAGGACGAATTCAGGAGGAAACACCCCGTTATGTAGAATGTGTCGGATGTTTAACTTGAACTCAAGAGAGATCGATATCTTCAGTTGTTCATTAAATTGTTTTAAAAAAACTTCGAAAAAATACTATAAATAGATAAATTACTGTACATATATTTTGGATATTTCTGTCATATGTACATATGTATAAATAAATAAATAAATAAAATAGCAATATTTAACTTCACAATTTCGCTATGGCTATGAATTTTCACATATTCAACCTCAAATCCGAACGTTATGAAAATAAACTGAAAACTGAGTGAAAACCTAAAACGATTGAAGTTTTAACGCGACATGTTGTTCAGTATGCACTGTTTATTTGAGACGATTTCGTGCTAACGCTTTAATTATTATTTATAGCGTTTTCTTCTGGGAAAACTAGTGCGCACCACAATTGCCCCAGTGCAACGCTATTATTTTTATTTATTTATAATGCCCGACCTGAGGACCGACCGCATCAACCGCGAGTGACTGGGATTGCCAGGGAGTAATAATTAGCAGAGGTTTATATTAGGGATCGGAATGATATTCGAATAATAATTCGAATATTCGAATGTTCGAATATTCAAATATTCCCTCATCGCTTCAAATGGAATATTCGAAAATAGGATATTCGATTTATTTGAATAATTATTTATAATTATCTGATTTGAGCTTATCATTGAGACAAAGCGAAATATTCGAGTAAAGCGAAGAAATAAATTGAAATAATACTATTATTTCATTAAGAGATCAATTTTTGCTATTCAAATGTTAGGCATTTGAAAATTAATAACCTATTCAAACCATTGCAAAGTAAGTATTTATTCCGAATTAGCATTTCCACTATTGTCTTTCTGTAACGTTGTCATAAGCATATCTTCAAGTTTGTAGATTCTGGATTCATAGTAATGTTTCATTTGCAAATTCATTGTTCAGGCAATGTTATTTCCTTCTGAAGAATGCTGTATTCATAACCACCCTTCTCTGAATAAATCATTTGATAGAGTTATAAGTTTTTCTGTTTAATAGAATAATAGGCTTCTTTCAAGGTGAACAGCTTGTAAAATTGGTGAAATTCCCTTCAGAATGAATGAAAAACACACACTCGTTAGCTAAAGTATTTATTTGCAATACTTCCTACCCACCGTTTTCTAGAAGGTTACACTTTGTCAATTTTATGACCCTACTCCGTATACTGACATACAACAATATAACGTAACAAGTTTTGTTATTTCTCAGGTTGGTTACTGGTTAGCCATAAACCATTTGTTTTGCATTGTATTCATTCAGAATTTTTCAAGGAAATCCTCATCAAACTATTTCCGTAATTGCAGACGGTACAAGAAATTATTCATTCAATGATTAAACGCTTTCAAATCAAATTCGAAAGAAAAAATGCAATACAGGGTGGGGCAGAAAAACCTATCCGATTTCAAATCCCTTTTCTCAGAAGAGAGAGCAGGTAGAGTAGTGGGGTAAAAACCGTTAGAAAGCTGGTTTTATGCCATTTGTCAGTAGTCAACATGCCTTGGTCTGGTGAACATCGTGCTTTTGTTATTGAGCGGTTTATCGAATGCGGCGGTTCGATAGTTGCTACACAACGTGCTTTCGAATTCATTTCGGACTCGGGCGTCATGATCCTGTTCCACATCACGCTACGATTAAAGTGTGGATGTCAAATTTTAGACAGACGAGTTCAGCATTGAAAAAGAAGTCGCCTGGACGTCCCAGGACAGCAACAGGACCTGAAAACGTGGCCAATGTGAGAGCCGCGATTGAACGTTCCCCGCGTCGTTCGGCGCGAAAACATTCGCTCGCTTTGGCGATTTCCAACCGCAGTATTCGGCGAATTTTGCACCGGGACCTCAAAATGCATCCCTACAAAATGGTTGTTGCACAGAAATTAGGTGAAAGGGATTTTGAAACCCGTACGAACCTGTGTCGCTATCTCCGAGAACTGCCAAACGACGATGTTGTGCTCTTCACGGACGAAGCCCATTTTCACCTTTGTGGCGCCGTAAACAGGCAGAATTTTCGATATTGGAGTGACGAAAATCCTCGGGAAATCCATCAGGAACCCCTCCATAGCCTAAAAGTGACTGTGTGGTGTGCTCTTTCCCGCCTAGGCGTCTGGGGGCTCTACTTTTTTGAAGAAAATGGGCAAACCGTAACGGTCAACAGCGAGCGCTATTGTTTCATGCTGGAAAATTTTCTTTGACCCAAAATGGAAGAAAATGGCGTGGAAAATGTGTGGTTTCAACAGGATGGTGCAACCGCCCACACATCGCGACGATCAATGGACATTCTCAGGGAACTTTTTCCGGTCGCCTCATTTCTCTGAGAGGTGATGTTGGCTGGCCGCCGCGCTCACCGGATCTCACTCCATGTGACTTCTTCCTTTGGGGTTACCTCAAATCGAAGGTTTACCAGCATCGACCAAGGACCCTTCTTGCTTTACGAAGGGAAATTGCTCGGGCAATTGAAGAAATTCCTGTGGAAATGACGGTGAAAGTCATGGAAAGCTACCGCGAGCGCCTAAATAAGTGTATCCGCTCCCAAGGACGACATTTGAGTGATGTGCTTTTCAAAACTTAAATTTAAAAATGGCATAAAATTTGCGATATGTTAATAAAAAAAATTTTTTGACAAGCTGAGTGGTTTTAATTTTATAACGTTTTGAAATCGGATAGGTTTTTCTGCCCCCCCCCTGTAGTTCCAAAGTTCCATGTTCCATCATTCGACTGAATTCAGGCAAATTTCCTCTCTGTTTGCAATGTCACATTTTATTACCCCTTGGCCGACGCACGTTCGTAAGTTCGTAATAGTTCGTATTCAATGAAATGTGCAACAAGGAGCAATAAATCGAATGCAGATTTCAGAACAGACCCAGGATTCGTTTGAAAATGAAATGCCGAAGAATGGAAATACCTTCCATTTTTATAAGTACCTATTACATAAACTAGAATATCAATAAATTTTATTTTAGTATTCTTCATCCTTCTATGTAGTCTAATAATTAGGCTCACTAGATGAACATTCTGAAATCCAAAAATTCGAATATTCTGATAAATTCGAATATTCCAATGAATTCCAGTAAAATTCGAATATTCGAATAAAGCATGAAACGAATATTCGAATTGATTCATCCCGAAATTCCGAGCCCTAGTTGATATCCAAGAATTCAACTGGCCTGCTCTAAGCCAACTCCGAACTGCATCTATTTATCTGCGTCTGGGAGGAAAACACGTTATGTTTTTGAGTTAGTTTTCAGTTTACTTTCATTAGGTCAGAATTTTAGGTTGCATTTGATGAAGTACCGTTGTAGCCTTAGCGAAATTTAATGTTTTACTGTAAACCCTGCATCCTTAACGAAAATTGAGCTTTTGTTATGAATGAAGGATTAAATTATCAAGAGATGATGTGTGTTGATGAAATATGAAATCACACGGTGGAACAACTGCAACACACCATGAGTGGTACTAAAGTTATGGTTAAAAACAGATTTCGTTTTACCCTGTATAAAATGTCGTTCGCCAAGTTTTCTTGAAATTCAAAACTGGTGATTGATTGAGGATGAACATACCTATAATCGAAAAAAAATTCAATCAAATCGAACTTGAAATAACATATTTATGAATTAACAAACTTCATCGATTTTTTTGAGTGGATCGATTATTTTGGCGGTCAGTGTATGTTGAAGAAAATTATAATAATAAGGATACCTTAGGCTATGTATATTGGGGGAGCAGTCAAGGAAACACCAGTGTACTCTTTTTTCTGAAGCTCGAGCTTTCGGATATGTTTATTCCTTCATCAGGAGCAGCTAAAGTTTTGTAAAAAGCATTTGTATTCCTAACTAACTATGTT
The DNA here is from genome assembly GCA_013421045.1 of Propylea japonica. NCBI lineage: Eukaryota > Metazoa > Arthropoda > Insecta > Coleoptera > Coccinellidae > Propylea > Propylea japonica. The sequence continues at coordinate 26,529 of JACDNR010000293.1, read as the reverse complement.
CTATAAGCTTGTGTAATATGAAATGCTGATGAAGAATAAACATATTCCGAAAGCTCGAGCTCGAAGTAAAATGTAAACTGAGTGACTGTATGTTGTCTCTTGCTATGTGTAATAGCTCTATGAATACATATTCCGAAAGTCGAGCTTCAAGATACACTGTCTACTGCTAATATACATAGTCATTCTAACTCAGTCGATATTACCTATCAGAATAAGGATACCATGAATCAAGTACATGAGGGAGGACTCTCATCAAGAGTTTTAATCGTTTGAGGGCCTTCGTTTGGAATATACAGGGTGATATTCATCTGATAGCTGAAAGTTCAAAGTTGCATAACTTTTGAACTATCGGACCTAATGATTTAAAATTTGCAAGTTTGGTCACCCTTTACAATTGCCATCTTTCAAAATTTCAGAAATTGAAGAAATCAGACTCGGACTAGCAAAATCTTGGACTTTTTCTATTTTCGGGAATTTTGGAACACCCTGTACGTGAACATTATGTTTTTATTTCATTTTCGTAACCACAAAGAATCAATCAATGAGAAGAATTCAAAATCTCTGCTTGGCACAGTCATACAGGGTGAATGGAGCAAAAAACATTACATACTCATAAGTGAAATTTCAAAGTTCAATAACTCTTAAACTATCAGACCGATTTTTTTTCAAATTTGGAAGTTTTATCACCCTTTACGATTGCCATCTGTCAATATTCTGAATTTGAATAAATCAGATCCGGACTAGAAAAATTTCAGACATTCTCAATTTATGTTGATAGTGTATCACCCCGTACGTGAACATTATGTTCTTTTCATTTTAGTAACCATAATGAATCAATTAATGAGAAAAATTTAAAATCTCTGCTAGGCACTGTCATACAAAGTGATCTAGGAATATGACCTTATGAGTTAAATTTCATAGTTCGATAAATCTTGATATGAAATTACTTCGAATTTTACAGTTTTGTCATTCTTCAGTACTGCCTTCCTTGAAAATTTCCTCAAATTGACGGACAACTTCATCAACTTTCTTCAAAATGTAGTGAAATGATTGAATACCATTTTGATCAATTCCTGAACTGAAAATTTTTTCATTCAATTTGTTTTTTAGATCGAATATTCCCAACTTATTTGCTGTTTATTGTTATAGAGTGAATAGTGAACACTCTTTTTTTATTTGATTTCTTGATCTGAACTCTCTACCTAAACATTAGTATTCGTTTTCAGTCATAACAGGAAGGGTGACAAAACTATAGAATTTGAAATAATATTTTTTGTGAAGTACAGATTCATTCAAGGGAATGTTTATTGATCGCCATGTATAAAGTTGCCAAGCAGAAATTTTAAATTTTCATTATGAACTGATTCTTTGTGTTCACGATAAGAAAAACATAATGTACGCCTACAGGATGTTCCAATATTCACGGAAATAGAGAAAGTCTGAAATTTTTCTAGTCCGAATCTGATTTATTCAAATTCAGAAATATTGACAGATGGCAATCGTGAAGGGTGATATAACTTCCAAATTTAAAAAAATCGGTCTGATAGTTTAAGAGTTATTGAACTTTGAAATTTCACTTATGAGGTAATGTTTTTTGATCACTTCTTGATCACCCTGTATGACCTTGCCAAGCAGAGATTTGTATTCTTCTCTCATTGATTGATTCTTTGTGGTTACGAAAATGAAATAAAAACAAAGTGTTCACCTACAGGGTGACCAATATTCATGAAAATAAAAAAGTCCAAAATTTTGCTAGTCCGGATCTGATTTCTTCAATTCTGAAATATTGAAAGATGGCAATTGTAAAAAGCGACAAAACTCCCAAATTTGAAATAATTCGGTCGAATAGTTTGAGAGTTATGGAATTTTTCAGCCATAAGATGAATATCACCCTGTATATCCCAAACGAACGCCCTGAACGATAAAAACCTCTTGTTGCGAGTCCTCCTTGATGTCCTTGATTCATGGTTTTCGTCTGTCGCATTCTTCCCGGGACACCCTGTATGATTGATAAGAGAGAACTTACTTTTCGGAAAGTTTCACTAATGATATACAAGATCCCAGAATAATATTTTGATTTATCGTGAAAACAATGGACGGTGGTATACATGATGTTTGGTAATTCGAATTCGTGATCCTTAAAGGGGGATATATTAGACGTCATTTGCAGCGAATTACGTCGCGTGAAGCATGGTCCGAATTTAAATCTATTGAATAGTGTCCTCTCCTCCTATTTTCCGTAATATTTTCTCTTCGAATCATTTCTGTCAGAACAAACAATTTTTTTTTGTCAAGCGGAACATGAAAAACATATTCATCGAGTTGATCTTGAAGCATAATAATTTACATTTACAAATCGATTTTGTATTTATTGCATAAAACATATAAAAAATAAATATAACCTATATTGACAATTGACAAATAATAAGAAACCGCATTGAAGCGACGAGAGCCGAGGGCCGGTTATTCGTTCTAGAACAATAGGGAATAACCAAGGGCTGAACCGTGAACCAATGATAACCGCAGTTATTATTGATTATCTGCTTGAAATTGATTTATATCATCAACGTTGCACAATTAATTATTCAAAAGAACTGAAGTGATATTAACGCTTGATGAATTTATAATAAAATATAATATTACCGCATATTGTATCCAATGTGCAACTTGCCATCAGGGTTGCAATGTCAATATCAGGCTGACCAACTTTCTTATCGAGAATATCAATCAAAATATCAGTTTTCTCTTGAAAAATCGGAATGAATGAATTGAGTACCTTCGGCTGGAAGGTTGGATTGATAAGTTTACGATGTTTCTTCCATATATCCACTGAAAACAGAAAAAATTCATTCGAAAATATCAGTCAAAGTATAGAATAATCTACAACGGAACAAAAATCAGAATTGATTTTAACCTATAATTCTTTATTGATACGTACGACCAACCAAGATCGAATTCTGCTTTGAATTTTCAAATTACAGAAATTAAGACGGAACAAATGCACACTATTCCTGTGAAAAGGAAAAACAATAAAGGAGTTCTTTGTCATCTTCGACACTATTTAATCTTAAGATTTATGAAACTGAGCTGTCTAAACACGAATCAATTCAGTCTCAAACCCCACGTGTCTACATTTCATAGCTTCACTGTTATATGTGAGCTACATAAAAATTGAAGAAGCAGCCCAAGAGGCTGAATGGTAAGTTTTTTAACAGAACGGTGCTATATTTAACGATGCAAAAATCCGAATATGAGTTACTTATCAACCCAGATGAAAAACGAATGCCAGATCACGTAAAACGATTATATAGTCGTTTAACCTGAAACTGATTACAATAAAGAAGATTAATGTGAATAACGAAAGTGGGATAATCATTATCTTACCTTTACCACTAAAAGACCCTCACCGATGTACGGTTTGGTGAAGTCATACTCTGAACCTTTGCCGAAACAGCTGCTATTGGTCAGGACAATCTCTAAATGTTCTGGTTTGCTAACACCAACTAGAAGATTATGACCCCTCCATCCTCTAAAGACCTCCGGACTTGTTTGAAGTGATAAAGCGTCATTTGTACACACTCTGCAAATGGACATAAGTGTGATCTTCCAAATCCAAAACTCAAAAAGGAATGAAATGAAGAAGTCTAAGATAATGAGATAGTTGCGTGTTGTCTTTCGGGTTAAGGCAACAGAAAAAAACACGCATTTAACATCGAAAAAACACTTTATTGTTCCTCAGATTGCGGGCGTGGTAAGGAGACGAATATGAAGATTATGAAGTTGACAAAATTAGTCTTATTTTTCCGAAGGTTTTTTTATATGAAATATCAATAATTATGCACACGTTTTCTTTTTAGAAAAAAATACCTCATTTAGTACATTTAGTTTACTTTCGAATGAGCATATCAATTTTGTGCTAGCTCGTTAACCTCCGCAATAATATGTATGTGGAGTCGGATTTTGGACTGATTTGAGTTTCAGATAAAGCAAGGATATGGGGTTTAATTGATTGCAAATCTTGATGGACGCAACTGACATTAATATTATTATGTCCTATTCCCCTTACGTTGCAAACTCTATAAGTAGTTGCCTGGTGGTATTGTCTTCATTGGTGTTGTCACAATAGGTTAGTGGCAAGTTTTAGCGAGGGACCTGAACTGATCTTGAGCGAAAAGCTGGGAAAGGGGGGGTTAGATCGTTTCCATTCGAAGATTTAGTGTAAAAAACTCTTTCCTGGAGGGGTTTTTTTGACCCCCAGTAACCCCTCCCCCCGTAAATACTGAGTCTTCTCTAGAAAGGGTTCCCTCATTATGGTGGGAAAAAATAAAAACCTATTGAATTATTGTTATATTATTATATTAATGTTATTTAATTAATTCTGTTTTTATCTTTATTTTCGTAATTCTCTCTTCAAAATCACGTACCTACCTAAACTCGGCTAGTAGAAAGGGCGCAATTTGGTAACAGAAGATTTTTTTATGACATGCAATAATTGGCATAAATGATACGGCGACGCTGAAAATTTTCAACAACTACTACTACCACCACCTGGTTGTGATATTGGAAAAAAGAACATCTGCAGATTTTTCTCGTAGAATATTCAACAAATCAGAGATGCCGTAGGAACTTTCTGAATCGATGTTTCTTTCAGAAATTTTTCCCGAAGGCGCAATTCGAAGTTCCGGGAGGGCAATTTATCGGATTATGTGAATTTTTCGATCTCGAAGTTTTACGCCATAACTGGATCAGTATTTCGCCGGGGGCGGGTGGGCACCTACGGAACTTCGGGGGGGCGGCAGTGCCCCTCCCGGAAATATACCTGTAAGAAACACTGCAGTGAATTCACTGAATTCCGTGGATATACGGAAATTATCTATGTTGGCCGCCTGTCCTCCCGATCCTTCAGAGAAAAAGGATGGGGAGACCTTGCCCCTTGCCGCCCCAATGTTGAACGAGTTGGAGAAATTTCAAAGCAGTGGGCAAAGTTTCGATATCATTTGGCAAAATTTCTATGTTTCTATGACAGTTGGCGAAATTTTAAAGCAGTTGGAGGTTCATTCTTTCGTTATTTTTTATGGATTTACAATGACAATTTTCATAAAATCAATTTTTAATTCGATTTCGAAGTGCTTAAAAAAAGATCAAATTTAGGTTCGAAAATTTTAAACTTTTTCGTTGTAATCATGTTAGCCATGATATTATGGCGCACAAAATTGATATGTAATGTTGTATAGATTATTCAAAGCAACTTGATAGACATATTGGATGAAATGCACCTGTCTAACAAACAAAATAAAATGTCAGGTCTCAAATGAATGGCTGCCCAGCACATTGTAGTCGTAATGTCGAGATCTATTTGATGAATATATTACTATACAACGGATTGGAAGATATGGTCAGATGACCACCGAGGAGCCTCGTTCTGACGCTTTTGGATTTTTATGTCTAGAATACTTCGAAGGGAAAGTATATCTAATTCACTTTCTGACTCGGAAGATCTCATAGACATAATAAAATTGTGTTGCGTAGAAATGCTTCAGAAACTCTATGAACTGTGCAGAGTTGTACATTCAGTACGAAAACGATATGGCAAATGTATTGAAGAAGGAGGTTCATTTTTTCGTTATTATTTGATTCAATAATAATTGATGTTTTTCATAACATAACATTAGCGGTAGCGGGTAGATACTCATTTATGATCCCGATAGATGATGAATCTACTTCAGGGACGCGCCCCTGCCCACGCGAGCCTTGGTTTATCCTCAAATCCATTCGAGGAAACCATTGTCATTGTCACAATTTTCCCATCTAACCCTAAATTCCTTCAAACACCCCACCATCTTCCAACCCGCCTGGCCAACGTGGAAGATTATGGCCAAAACCCCCAAAGACATTGTGAAGACATTATGAATTTTAAAACAGCTGGATATGGTCCCCAGGTGGGTATACCCAAATCCCACCCCTTCGAGAAGGGCTGCCTCGCGGAATCTGGGGGAGGCAAAAATTCATATTTAACGAACCAACGATACAAAAATGAAGCAAAGAGAAGAAAACAACTAGTTCTCAATATTGCAACATACAACGCCAGATCCCTACTCTCGAATGAAAGGTTCATCGAGATGGAACATGAACTTGAAAAAATAAAATGGGATGTTGTCGGAATAAGTGAAACTAGAAGACACGGAGAAGGTTTGGAAACTTTGAAATCGGGCCATATATTCTATCATAATGGTTCAAATGACTCCATCGGTGGAGTAGGCTTCCTTATAAATAAAAGACTCTCTAAATACCTGCAAGCCACAAGGGCTATTTCAACAAGGGTAATACTAATAACTCTACGCCTAAACTCTAGATACACACTAAAGATCATTCAAGTGTATGCGCCAACAACAACGCATTCTGATGAAGAAGTAGACATATTCTACGAGGACTTAGCGTACGCTATTAAAGTAAATCCAGCCCACTTCACTATCATTTGTGGTGACTTCAATGCCAAAATAGGAGTAAAAGCCGATCCGTCCGAAACAGCAATTGGAAAGTTTGGTAGCCAAGGTAGAAATGAAAGAGGAGAAACACTTTTGGCATTCCTCCTAGAAAATAACCTATTTCAGATGAATAGCTTCTTCAAGAAGAAGGCAAACAGGAGATGGACATGGAGAAGCCCTGACGGAAAAACCCGAAACGAGATAGATTATTTCATTTCTGATAAACGGTCCATTTTCAAAGATGTGACGGTTTTGAATAGGTTTACAACATCCAGTGACCATAGATTAGTTCGGGCAACCATTCAAATATCTACCGATCTGGAACGGCACAAAATGATAAAAAAAGCTTCTAAATCATGGGTTCATCCAACAGATGAAATGGCATTTAGGCAGTTCATTGATGATAAAATGAAGAACATGTCGGATTCAACCGATATAAATGAACTGAACGACCAAATAGTGAAAACAATTAGACAGGCAAAAAACAAACTCTGTCCGAAAACCCAAAAAGAACAAAGAATAAGCCCAGAAACTCAGAAAAAAATGGAAGTACGGAGAAACAAGGCTAGCAATGTCAACACGAAACTTCATGAGATGAAGGCCATCAATAGGGAGATATCGAAAGCTATTCGGAAGGACATAAGACACTACAAAAACAAACAAATACTCCGAACTATTGAAGAGAACAAAAGTATGAAAGTTATGAGAAGAAAATTCACGAATGGCAAAAAACAAATATTTCAGCTAAAAGACGAGAACGGTAGTATAGTGACAGATCGAGATAAACTGATACAAATAGTAGAAGAATTCTACACGACCCTTTATAAATCTCAAATAGATCAGACAAGAGAAGAACCACTACTGAAGATACAAAACCAAGGCTCCGAAGAGATACCCGATATATCCCGTGATGAAGTATACCACGCACTCCATAAAATGAAAAACAACAGGGCCCCTGGACAGGATGAAGTAGAAACCGAGGCTATAAAGCTGGGAGGACCAATTTTGATTGAAAAGATTGTAGCACTTTTCAATCTATGCCTGCATAATCAGAAAATCCCGATCTCATGGAACGACTCACTCACGATATTGCTCTATAAAAAAGGGGACAAAACAAGTCTAGAAAATTACAGGCCAATTAGCTTGCTCAATCATCTCTACAAGTTGTACACCAGAATTCTCACAAATAGGCTAGAATCAAAATTTGAGCTCTACCAACCAAGGCTGGATTTCGAGCCCGTTATGGCACTAACGACCCTTCAGTGTTTGAAAACCCTAATCGAAAAGACTGTTGAATATAACAGACCTTTAGTCCTAACTTTTGTTGATTTCCACAAGGCGTTTGATACGGTTGAATTAACGGCCATTATGAAAGCATTAAATGAATCCCGAATCGACCATCGATACACGAATGTCATCAAAAATATTATACAACAACGCCACAACAACGATCAACCTCCACTCCCAGACAAAGAAAATCAGACTGAGAAGAGGCGTAAGGCAAGGTGATACTTTATCACCTAAACTATTCATCACTGTACTAGAGTATGCTCTCAAAAAGTTAGAGTGGGAAAACAAAGGCATCAGTATTGATGGGAAAGACTCAATCATCTCAGATTCGCAGACGATATCGTGCTCATTTCTGACAATCTAAGAGAAGCCGCTATTATGATCCAAGAACTGAAAAATGCTCTACAGACGGTCGGACTGAGGATAAATTTCGATAAGACGAAAATGATGACCAATCTAGTCCCCAGTGAGGTATTAAGTGTAGACAACTATCAGATACAATGGTACATAGCTACATATATCTGGGGCATGAAGTAAGGATTGATAGAGACAACCAAACAGCAGAGCTGCTCAGAAGAACAACATTGGGATGGGCAGCATATGGCAAACTTCGTGATGTCTTCAGAGCGATATTCCGATCAAACTTAAAAGAGAGGCTTTTAAACATGTGTGTTCTGCCCGTGCTCACCTATGGTGCAGAGACTTTGACCCTGACGAAAGCATCGGCACGAAAACTGCAAAAAACGCAACGCAGGATGGAACGATCGATGCTGGGGATAAGTCTAAGAGACAAAATTCGAAACGAGGAGATTCGCAGGAGAACGGGCGTGGATGATGTTCTGGAAAGAATAATAAGAGCTAAGTGGAGTTGGGCAGGACATATCGCCAGATCAAACGACGGCAGGTGGACGAAGAAAATTATGGAATGGCGACCAAGAACAGATAAGCGAAGCCGGGGACGACCTCCAACCAGATGGACCGATGACTTGAAAAGAATCCATACCAACTGGATGTCAGCCGCCCAGAACAGAGAAAGATGGAAATGCCTTGGGGAGGCCTATGTTCAGCAATGGACGTTTCAGGGCTGAATGATGATGATGATGATGACATTAAAATTCGATCACGAAGAGCTTCAACATAGAGCAAATTAGGTTTCTGTTGTAATCATGTTAGCTATGGTATTGTGGCGGAATTTGAGGAGCTAGCACAAAAGTTGATATGTCATTCGAATGCACAGGGTGGGCATATTTCGATCTTTTAGCACTACACCTTTCAAACTAGAGGAGATGGACAAAATCTGATACCACCTCTCGATCTATTTTTCAGAGAAACTAACAAGAGTATTATTCATTTTTGGCTATCCTCTTTTGTTTTTGAGTAATAAGCGAAAATTGAAAATTCTTCACTAATACTGATGATAGAGCTCTGAAATTAAATATTATAAAGGCATCTTTTTGCGTAGAATCCAGTGGCGTGTTCGTCATTTTTGACCATTTTAAATTACGAAGCTATGACCCGAAGTTATGTTTTTTTTTTTAATGGAAACACTAGATTTGGTGGCCATTTTCTGAAAGATTAATTTTTTTTTTGATTTCAAGAACATGTAACATTGTATGGTTTGTATCAATATAAGTATAGAAAATGGTCAGAAACCTACGTAAATCTCATTATTTCTATGCTTTCAACTAATTTCTACAAATTTCAACATGGATATATTTCATAAACTCCTATATCTCAAAATAGATTACGAAATAACGAAGAGATCCACATGATCCTCTGTTTCAATCGCTCGCTATACTTAGTTCTAATGAGATGGGTGCAGGAGAATATTTTCATTGCTCTCCGGACTAACAATACGCACAAGTGCCAATCTATTTCAAATCGCATATAGATATGATTAAAGTCATCAATTTAATTAGAAAGGCACAAACAAACGAAAAATATTTTTCAATACCTGATACTGATTATAATGATAGGTCAGTAGTAATAATTTAGAATATGTGCAGTGCACAGTCTATCCCTTTTCTAGATACTCTTGAGTCGAATGAATATTGACTTGTGCAGTTGAATTTTCTCTGGAAAACTATTCATTATTCTTCGAGCTTGGAGAAATTGAGTAGAGATAAGAAATAAAGAGACTACTGGAAAGAGATTGTGGTAATTATACGATACTGAATTTTTCTGTGCTCATCAATAGTTGAAACCATAGAAAATATTGAGACTTAGATGAAAATAGGTTTTTAACCATTTTCAATAGGTACTCATATTGATACAAACCATACAATGTTATATATTTTCGAAATCAGAAAAAATTAAGCTTTCAGAAAATGCCACAAAAATTTTGTGTTTCCTTTAAAAAACATAACTTTGGGTCATAGCTTCGTAATTAGAAATGGTGAAAAAAAAAGAAGAGCGAGCCACTGGATTCTGCTAAAAAAAGTGCCTGTTCAATGTTACAATTTCAGAGCTCTATTTTTAGTATCAAATTTTTGCTTATAACTCAAAAACAAAAGAAGGTAGCCAAAAGTGAATACTACTGTTGTTAGTTTCTCAGAAAAAGAGATCAAGAAGTGGGTATCAGATTTGTCTCTCTTCTCTGGTCTTAAAGTTGTAGTGCTAAAACATCGAATTATGCCCACCCTGTAGATTAAATGGGTTGATTATCACTGAAAAAAACCTGTACATATCATTGATATTTCATAGAAAAAACCATTGGAAAAATAAGACTAATTTTGTTAACTTCAGAATCGTGATATTTATCTCCTTACCACGCCCGCATTAAGAATTTTTTTTTCTGAACACGGACCCTCTTATCTTGTAGCAAATTTATTGCCCTTTCCAAATATGTGTTCGGATATGATGAGACAATAAGGAAAACTGAATAATGATCATTTTAGAGAAAAAATTCGAAAGATTTCGTGAAATCGAGATATGTTGAATCGAACTGTCAACATTTCGACCATGTGTTATATGACATTCTTTGTTTCAAATCACTTGTAAAATCGTCCTTTGAAGTATGTTTACTTTGAAAGAGGACATCCTGTATGAATGCAAAATTTCAGCACGATCGTATAATATTCTGGAATTATCCAAAACTGAAATATGTAAAAACTTGAGAATTCAACAAATTGAATTCTATGTTTCTGATGATGCGATACCCTTGGAATTTGCACGAACATTCAGTATATTAATCTCAATACAAGAAATAAATTTCACTCAAATCGAATATCTTGTTATGGAAATATAGATTCTCATTTTCAATATTGCAATTGAATTTTCATGGTTCAGATAATGCGATCTACTTGAAATCATGTACGAACCTTCAGTAAATCAATTCCATTCACAAAATGAATTTCACTCGAATCGGAAGTCTTCTTATGGAAATATGAAGTTTCTTCTTTCCAATATTCCAGTTGACTTTTCTATGGTTCTATTCAAACTATGGCCACAAAATTTTGCATGAGGCTTACTATGAGCATCTTGAAATATGTCCTGATAATTTTATTTCGATTGTTTCCGTTTTGTCTGAGATATTGAGGAACGAAAATTTTGAATGGTCATATTTTATGGAACACGATATCGCTGATTAACAAACGTAAGCGAGGCATTCGGGAACCTTGAACTCACCCTGCAAATTTCAAGTCATGACGATCTTTCGATATCGGTTGCCCATTGCATCGATTGTTTCCAGAACAACAAGTGATTATAGACTACCCTTACAAATCTTGTCTTGGAGCGAACTCCAGAATCTGTTGTCTTGATGGAACATCATCGAGTTAAGTTACTTTGCGGCTGAGTTAATCCACTTCGAAATTTGGAAAAACTAATCGTATGAGCCTGGATGAATCTTTCAAGTTACTGTAAATAACACTAAATGCACTGGTATGTCAAAACGTTCTAAATAAGCATAATCTCAAAATTATCAAACTTAACTATGAAGCTGTTCGATGCCTGATTCAAACATTTATAGGGTTGTGTGAAACCGAAATATAAGAGGCAACTCTGGTATGAATACATTTACGAAGTGATACAAACACCTACCGTCAATTGTTTTTCCAAAAAAGTCTCCAGTAATGCTGAAAGGGCCAGTTTTGGCTTTGGGAATTATCGCAATTTTCTTGAAAAAAGTCGTCTGTCCCAAAAAAACTTTATGACTATAATACAGAACGTGAAGATTAAGAGTGGTAGAAACATGGGTAGGTTGCCATTTTGTTTTCCATCAATCTTGTCTCCCATTATGCACTGCAATAAAAAATATCAAAACTGAAAATAATTCACATAATGAATACTTAACAGTCACAACTCTCAATGACCAGGGTAGATGCAGAATCTCAGATCGATCGGAATAATATTTTGGCAATATTTTCAGAAACTAAAATATGTAAAAACTTCACAATTAAAAAAAATTTAATTCTAAGGTTTGATGATTCGATCCTTTTGAATTTTTGCATGAACATTCATTGTATCAATCTTAATATACAAATAAATTTCACTCTAATCGGATATCTAGTTATGGAAATACGGAGATTCTTCTTCTCAATATTCCAAATGAATTTTCTATGATTCAGATTATGCGATCTTCCTGAAATTTCGCATGAGCATTAAGTATATGGATAGTAATTCACAAAATAAGTTTCACTCGAATAGGATTTTTGTTATGGAAGTATGGAGATTCATCTTCTCCATATTCCCAATGAATTTTCTATACCTAGTCCAGATAATGCGATTTTCCTGAAATTATCTTGTTATGGAAATATTGAATTTTCTATGGTTCTGTTTACACAATGGCCGCAAAATATGGAACACATGTACGATTTGATTAATGAACTCAACCGCCGCATTTAGCAACCTGAAAATCTCAAGTCTCTAGGACAGTTTCTACGAAAGTTATCGAGCTAAACGGCCGGCCGGACGGACGACCCCACGGGCAGAATTGAATATGACCACGAATTTACAACATGGAGACAACAGACAGTTGTAGATACAGTTTTAAAAGGGAGAGGATACTTATAACTACGTCTGTTTCTATTCTCACACGAGTCAAATATGTTCACCAACATCAAGATAAATTCCTTAAAAACTCGGACTACCACAGTTATAATACACGAGAGAAACAGAAATTCACACTGTCCCGCACTAGAGCATAGGGAGGACACAACAAGTTCCAAGTTAAACTCGTCTGAAATTACACTGCGCAAAAAATTAACGCACATTATGGAAATCTCAAATTCACTCTACAACTGAAGGTGTTCTCAATGATAATTATTTTTATCAGAATTAGGCATGCATATGTTATTATACACTTTCAACGTTTTTCTTCAATACAGATGTTTTTTCCTAGCAGGAATAAAAAAAGATGAGATTATCAGATTTTGAATGTGTTGGCTCCATTCTGAAATCAGTTGTTCTCGATCAATTCTAGTGATCAATAGTTTTTCTTTCGTTTGATTTTCTACACTCGATCGCTATGCAACGCGAAACACGCAATTTGACCCAAAAGAAATGTGCCCAAGCGATAGTTTTGTGCGAGAAGAAGGGTGGACATACACACGTTACTTGAGAGTTTCTTCGTTGAGACAACAGTTTGCAACCGCTCGCCTCCTTCAAATCAGCTGGGGCAAACTCATGGGGTGCAAATTAGCACTCAGACAATAAGAAATCGCCTCAGAGAATATGATTTAAGGCCTCGTGTCGCCGCAAAAGGCCCAGCTCTCACCCCAGCCCATCGAAGGGCGCGTTTGGATTTTGCGAGAGAGCAAATCCATTGGGAAAAGGCTGATTTGGAAAGAGTTCTCTTCACAGATCTAAATTCTCTACCACCATTGTGATCGACGTTCCCCTGTATGATGACGTCCACATGAAAGATATGCTCAGTGCAATTTCCTGTATACTACTAGTTTCGGGGGAGGATCGATTATGGTATGGGGTGGAATATCGACGACATAGTGGTCGTCGATAATGGAGCTATGAATGCTGATAGGTACGTAAGGAACATTCTTGAAGAGCATTTAGTGCCATTTGCCCCATGCATTGGTAAAAATTTCATTTTTATGGACGATAATGCCAGACCCCATCGTGCGCGCATCGTCCCTTGAAGAGGTTGAAGTCTCTCGAATGGAATGGCCAGCAAGAAGTCCAGATCTCAATCCGATTGAGCAGGTTTGGGACAACTTCAATAGAAGTCTGGGAAGTTCAGAAAATCATCCAGCTACTCTTAACGACTTAGGAATCCAACTCAGAGAATCTGGGAAGGATTATATCAGAACTGAATTCTGTGTTCTCGTCCATGTATAAATGAAATGTAGGTATCGTAGGGAAGTGGACAAATAAGTAATCTCTTATAACTTCGTCGACGTTTCGGAACCGTTGTTCCTTTCTCAAGACTCTTATAATGTTGAATCTACAAAGTTGTAAAGTAATTTTGGACCAAAGTTGGACTGTCGGCTTTTTAGATACTGTGATCATCGATTCGATGATCACAGTGTGTGTACCATTTTAATTATTTATTTCCATCTAAAAAGCCGACAGTCCAACTTTGGTCCAAAATTACTTTACAACTTTGTAGATTCAACATTATAACGAGTCTTGAGAAAGGAACCAACGGTTCCGAAACGTCGACGAAGTTATAAGAGATTACTTATTTGTCCACTTCCCTACGATACCTACATTTCATTATATCAGAACATTTTAAGATCACTCATTTTGAGTATGAACCGTCGTTGCCGAGCTGTAATTAACGCAAGGTGTGGAAATACCTAGTATTAAATCACTCATCAGCATTTCAGTATTTTGAAAATTGTTTATTTCTCTTCTCTTCACATAAGATTCGGTGAACTGCCAGGGACTTCCGTAATTTGATTTGAGCAATTCCAGTATGACTTAAAATCTATACCTTGGAGGAATATTTTCGATATTGACAATGTTGATCGAAAGATTGATTTTATAAACGAAAATTTGACAATCTTATTGGATTTGCACGCACCCTACGAACTATGAGAATTACAAAAAAAATGCACCCTGGCTCACAACACCCTTGAGGGAGATGATGAAATTGAGGGATGGTACACTTTGTCGTTATCGTAGATTAAAGATGAAATGACTGGATCTTGTATAAGAAACTTCGTAATACGGTTTCCTTGGCTTAAAACGAGAAAAAACGAATTATTATAATACCATATTGAATGCTAAGACAACAAGAATTTTTGGTCAAGGATCAAGTCTATGAATATAATAAACAAAAATCTGTCAATATTCCCGATAGGTTGAAAGACGTCAACAAGATCAATCAACATTTGTCGATTCAGTTCCAAAAATTCCAGTGAATGACGAGATGCTTGAATTTTATTCCAATAATATAAAAGATCCGAATATACAACGGTTCTCATTTCACGAAGTTGACGAAAATGAAATATCAAAATAATCCGGAATATCAAGACTAAAGCAGTGGGTCATGATGGCATCAATATAAGTACAATTGAACTCTGTCTTCCATTCATTTTGCCATATTTAACACATGTTGTGAACTATTGTTTCAATATTCAGTTTTTCCATCCTCTTGGAAGAAGGCCCTGGTTATCCCGATCCCGCTTCCGAAAACATCAAACCCCGGTACATTGGATGATTTGCGGCCAATTAGCATACTTCCAACGTTATCTAAAATCATTGAAAAAGTTATGCAGAGGCAGTTACAAAATTACGTAGAACAATACAAGATCATTCCCTCCACACAATATGGTTTCAGACCTGGCTACAGTTGCTGTACTGCCTTGCTCGATATAACTGACGAAATATTCAAGTCTATTGATCAAGGGGATCTGACTATTTTGACCTCGCTTGATTATACGAAGGCTTTTGATTCTATAAATCATAGCTCCTGTTAGCCATACTGCGTTACATCGGTCTATCGCGGCCAGCCATAATTTTATTAGCTGATTATATTGGGGCGAGATCTCAGGCAGTCAGAGTGATGGGAAGTCATCTTCATTTGTGGGTTTAAGTTGCGGGGTACCACAGGGTTCTATATTAGGCCCACTCCTGTTTGTGATATATATTTCCTGTTTTGTCTGGCTTGCGTTACGGCAACAATTTTTTTTATGCAGATGATAGCCAACTCAAATTATCTTTCAAGCCTTCTGAGTCCCTGCAGGCCGTGGCCGCCCTGAATTATGACCTCCACTGTATTTATGAGATATCAGAGAGGCATTGTCTTCGTTTGAATGCTAAAAAATCAACATGCCAGCTTTTTGGCCCAAAAAATGATAAGAGCCGATTCATGGAAGTGTATGGTCAGAGTGTCTGTATTGATAGCAGCAAAAAAATTTTCTGAACAGTGCTAGAAATTTGGGCTTGACACTGGATAACGATTTGCGCTTTTCTGGACATATCTCGAACACTGTGCAAAGCTTATTCGGGTTTGCGACTCTTATACCAATTAAAAAATTTTTTGAGCAAATCCAGTAAGATTCTACTGTGTGAAGCTACTGTGCTTTCACATATGAACTATTGTGACGCAGTATATGGCCCCTGCTTGACTGCTTTCGATGCGGGCAGAGTACAGATGCTTCAGAATTCTTGTTTGCGGTTTATTCACGGAATACGTAAATTTGAACCTGTAACTTACAGCCTCAAAAACACAGGGTCTGAATATGGAGCACCGAAGACGCTTTCATTCTCAGGTTTTGTTTTATAAAATTATTAGTAAAAAGTCACCACCGAACCTCTATAATAAGATTGTTTTTCGCTCGAGTGTTCACTCGGTCAATGTACGTTATAGGGTGTCAATATCAATCCCCAAGCACCGAACTAGTGTTTACACTAGGTTCTTATTCATATCAAGTACCTAATATCATGAATGGTCTCGAATTTGAGTACAGAGATATCACACTTGATAAGTTTAAATTGCATATTTTAGACAACTTTCGCAATGACCCCGTTTATGCCTAGACTGATGACCAACCAGCTTCTTTAGCACATTAACTATGAATGTTGTTTTGCTTTTCATGTAGGGAACTATGGCTTTCTGAGGTGGGATATCTCAATTATATATTTCGTTATGCGGCATGGATTGACTCATTTTTTTTTCTATTATGCTCACAGAGTGAGTTTCCATTTTGTTTTGTAGTTTTGAGGGTTAGATGGTGGAATAGACGCATGATTTAGGGTTTATTTCACAGAATTGTACACAAAGTTATCTCACCCAGAATCGTGCGAGCTAAATCTCGCCCTCAATGTTGTAAAAACACTATAATTGTAGTATCATAATAAAGACCTTATTATTATTATTATTATTAAATCCTGAATTTTTCTTCTTCCGTTTAATGTGTCTTGTTTCGTTCAGAACCTTCCCGAGAGAACATAAAAAATATGTTATGAAGTCAATGTAGAGTTAACTTTCATTAAAATTGAGATTTTCAGAATGTGCGTTAATTTTGTAGCGCAGTGCATATTACTACCAAATTATATGAAAGTACAAAACTTACCCGCATTTACCAAGAATGTAACAGAGTTGCTTGAAGACGATCTATGATCTGAATGAATTTTCCTTCTTTTGTCCACGATTTTTAATAATTGTCGGTATAAAAGTGTATGTATGATTTATGGTATTTTTTGATAAGTCATACTTTAATGGCAAATATTCATACGTGTACCTACATGTTTTCTTTTTTACGTCTGTAAATAAATTAATATTTTTATTATTATAGAGCATTACTAGTAGTGAAATTACCTGTTTTGGGATAGGAAATAAAATGTACATAAAACTGAAAAACTACTATTCATCACAATAAATTTTCAAAATCCGTTCCTCCAACTTGAATACACAATCGACAACGTTTCAAAAAATTTCGTGTCAATTGCCTGAAGCTACTAGAATATTTTTGTTTAAACTTTTTTTCCGATCAAGAACCTTTTTCTTTCTTTGAATTTTGTAGCTCAGGATTTCGCAAAGTTTTTGAACTCAGACAAAGGTTGAAAAAACACCTTTTAGTATTTATATATCGAAAATAAATGTTTGAGTACATTTTATTGAAAACTGAAGTTCTAGATTTCAAGCCGTTTTTGGGTGACTTGGAGTGATTTCGGGAAGCTGAATAATTTTTCCCCAAACGATCATGTCAAAAATTTAAAACTGCGCGAATACGAACTGCATACTGCATATAAATTTCTCAAACCAAGCTGGCAAAATACATAAAAAAAATCGAGAACTAAAAAAATCGCCTGACATACATTTTTTAGATAACTACAGGTCTGAGGAATCAAAAAAATATTTATGTCATTCTCCTGGTCATCCTGTATATCTTTACAGGTAGTGAAACTGAGTTAGGTCCTCACAATATTTGGTAATTGCATTCAAAAATTATCGAGCTCTGAGTGCTATTTGCACCCCATGAGTTTGCTCAAGGTGATATTGAAGAAGGCGAGCTGTTGCAAATCGTTGTCTCAACGAAGAAACTCTCAATAACGTGGCAGTTGTTACCAGTGGTACTACCTGTCCTGGTCTTCGACATTCATACCTGTATCCCCTAATCGCTGCAACATTCTGGACACACTTGTATGAGAAACTCCAAACCTTTCTGCAATTCTTGTGTATGTGCACCCTTCTTTTCTCGCAAAACTACCGCTTGGGCACATTCCTCTTGGGTCAAATCTCGTGTTTTGCATTGCATAGCGATCGAATGTAGAAATCAAACAAAAGAAAAACTTTTGATCACCAGAATGGAACGAGAAAAACTGATTTCAGAAAGGAGCCAATACGTTCAAAATCTGACTCATCTCATTGTATTCCTTGAAAAATGTTGAAAATGGATAACATATGCATGCATAATTCTGATAAAAATAATTATCATTGAGAACACCTTCAGTTGTAGAATAAATTCGAGATTTCCATAATGTGCGTAAATTTTGTTGCGCAGTGTATAAACAACTCATTATGCAAAAATATCCATGTTGGCTTGGTTATGAATTCATGGCATAAAATGTTGTATATTTTGTGCGAAATATCTATATTTATTCTATATGATAGATGGGTTTATTCCTAATGTACAGGGTGATTCACTTATCTTGGCAACCTATTCTCAAGATTATCGGTATTTTTGGAAGTATTCTTGCCCGAGCTATTTCTTCCATTAATCTATTGAGTATGCTCTGAGAAGTTTTACTTTTATTTTTGTTATTATCAATTAATGTTCTGAAGTAATTTTGATTTATTTCTCGTAACTTCCTGTCATAGAGAAATTTAATCTTCTGTTTAATATATTCAGAATTATGGGACGAATTATAAATAGAGCATCCAAATATTGTTTTAATTTCGTGAACCTCAGATGTTATGGGAATTCTTAGCTCTTTGTTTTCTTGGATGAACGTAAAAGGGATATATTCTTCGAAAAACTTCTTTTAAATTCATGAAACGCATGCCACAATGAATCTACACTAGAGGAAAAGTCATTTTCAATGAAACTCCAGTCCATCTGCCATAAAGATGTTACGAATGCCGAAATACACTGCTCAACTAACAATTGATAGGATCAATTACTTGTTCTAAATTTATTTCTGAAATTTCGCTCCAAGATTATAATTTAGTCAGATATCAGAGTATTTTCAGTTGATAATATGGTTCACTTGAGAAATGAATGAAAAAATGGAAAGTTGGAGAGAAAAAAAGACTTTATTAGGAACACTCAAAATTATGTGTTTGAATAACATAAAAATTCATGATGAAACCACAAGAAGGCTGAAGTTTCGGTTAGGGTAGTACCTAGTTGGTCCCCACGAGCTCGTCTCAAGCATTCTTCCCTACGAGGCATACTTTCGATCAAACGATTCATAAAATTTCGGGGCAAATTCGTCCAAATATCCCGTAAAGCGTTAGAAAGGTCCTCCGGGTTATTGATCGGTGTTCTAAGGTTGACAATTGTCTAAACATCTCGGACCAGACATGTTCATGCAATTCATGTCTGGAGAGCGAGCTGGCCAGTCCATCCTATCAATAGCATGAGTTTCTAGCGCTTATTAACCAGACGACTACGGTGTGGACGGGCATTATCGTCAATTAAAATGAAATTCTCGCCCACGGCAGCCGCAAACGGAACAATTATGGGTTCAAAAATCATATCGTGATATCTCTGGCTGGTCATGGTGGTGTTCTGCAGAACACCCAACTCTGTGCGTTGGTTCAAACAAATGCCTCCCATACACATATAGAACCTTCGCCAAAATGTTGTGGGTACCATAACTGTTCTGCATACCTTCGACTTTTTCCCTCCAAGCAAGAATACGTCCATCAAAGTTGACCAAACGAAATCTAGACTCATCCGTAAATAAACATCGGCTCCAATCTTCAAGTGTCCAATTGCGGTGCTTCTCAGCTCATTGCCGTCGATGAACCCGGTGTTCCCTATTCAAACGGGGATGTTGTACCCTCCTACGTGCTCTCAAACCACCAACATGTAGTCGTCGTCTTACAGTCTGGTTCGAAATTAGAACTCCTGTTGCAACTCTCAGTGATCTATTGAGCCGCGACACCGGGTAAGTGGGATTTCTCCTAGCATTGAGGATCAAAAGACGATCTTGGGCAGCTGTTGTACTGAGCTGCCGACCTCCCCCATCAACATATGCTACTGAGTCGTTTTGGATGAACCTATCCAAGCCCGACTCACGACACTTTGCGAAACTTTCAACCGCCGGGACACTTCTCGCTGGACAAACCTTCCTGTATCCACCGTTTGATTTGGTCCAGTTGCACAGGAGCCAAACGTCTTCGGCATGACTGATAAGCTGATATTGTTATCATTTCTTCAATTATTGTCACCTATGTGTTTGAACGAGAGAAAAAAAACAGATTTAATAACAAATACCACATTGTTTTTCACTCCACCTGTAACAGCCTACAGATAATAATCGATTTTGTGAACAAGAGCCGAAGAAGTGAGGAAGACTTTGATGTAATCAACTCAAAACATCTTACTTTTTCCTTAGACAACATATAATGTTCAGATATTCACGAGATAACTTGAAAAAAATACAAATGAAGAGAAGTTCGTAAGTGATCCCTAGCAATTGTTGATCAGTGTAGTTGTGTCGTTAATTAAACGAATCCTCCTTTTCCTACTTATACCTATCGACAATGCAGAGAAAGTAAAAACCTTTGCCCTATGATCAGCAATGTTTTCATTCCTCACACAAGCAGAAGTGACGTCCATAATGTTCATTAAATATTATCAATACAGGTGGAGAGGAAGGTGTCACTCTTGTTGGTTCATGAATCATAAACTTAGCATTAAACCTTTTAACAATAGATATGACTCATTTGAAACATTATTATGAGAGAGCACATCGACATTGAAATCACCTGAAATTATGAAGTTACAGGACTCCCTCGTGAGTTTATCAAGCAAGCTGTGAAACTTTTCAAAGAAAACCTCAACGTCCGATGCTCTGCTGGCGGTACATGGGCGATAGATGCAAACAATAACAACCTTATAATCTTCAAAAAATGCTTCAATCGCGCTACACTCAAATATAAGGGAACTGGACAAACAAGTGCAGTGCGCACTTTGCAGACAAAACCTTTCTTACAGTAGATCGCACATCCTCATGCGCACCACTTTCACGGTTGAAAGACGCAATTAGTTCGTATTATGAGATCTATAACACGGTAGTTCCTCTGCACTTTTCCAATGTTCCGTAACTGTCACAAACGAAGCGTCAACACAATTTATAAACATTTCCAATTGATTGAAGGAATTCCCTATGGATGTACATTTTGGTGAATTAAGGTGTATACTTTTTTATTTAAGTAAATATTTTTTTTCTCTAGACGTAATGAAAAATCATTCACTCACTCCTTCTGCCCATATTTCTGGGTTTTTCAGTGCTTGAAAGTCAGATTCTTCTCTCCACTGAAGTGAAACCATTATCACATATTATAAAGGGGACATCACTTCAGACTGAGATTCATCCAAAATAGGCTGACTCAGAGCAGGCCCAACGGTAGGTGTTTTATCTATGGAATTAATTGCGCCTTCGTGAGTTTTTTTTAAACTCAACAGAATAGACTGAGATCTTATCTTCCGTTAAATGATGTAGGCTTATTAGATTTTTCATGTAATTTAAGTTTGTTTTAGCAATAACCGAAAACTTTTTGACCTTTGTAGATAATGCTCCATTTTCAATGTATTTGATCATTCCTTATTCTTTTCTCTCAAGCTTGAAACTTCACGTCGAAGGTTAGAAATCTCAAGTCTCAGATTATCCATCTCAGGCACAAACAGATCAGAGAATGATTGGCAATGACCTCCCCGATGCAATTCATAGCTTCAACTGACATTCGTCCCATATCTGAAAGAAAGAATCCCCGAAATTAAATCAGTTTTGGAGGTTATGTGGAAGACGAAGGTATCACTCTTGTTGGTTCATGAATCATAAACTTAGCATTAAAACTCTCAACAATAGAAATGAACTTATTTGAAACATTATTATGGGAGAGCACATCGACATTTGAAATCACCTGAAATTATGAAGTTACAGGACTCCCTCGTGAGTTTATCAAGTAAGCTGTGAAACTTTTCAAAGAAAACCTCAACGTCCGATCCTCTGCCGGTACATGGGCGATAGATGCAAACACTAACAACCTTATTAAGTAACCTTCAAAAAATGCTTCAATCGCGCTACACTCAAATATAATCTGGACAAACAAGTCCAGTGCGCATTTTGCAGACAAAACCTTTCTTACAGTAGATCGCACATCCTCCATGCGCACCACTTTCACGTTGAAAGACGCAATTACTTCGTAATTATGGAATCTATAACACGGTAGTACTTCTGCACTTTCCAATGTTCTCGTAACTGTCAAAAAGGAAGCGTCAACCACAATTTATAAACATTTCCAATTGATTGAAGGAATTCCCTATGGATTGTACATTTTGGTGAATTAAGGTGTATACTTTTTTATTTAAGTAAATATTTTTTTTTCTCCAGACGTAATGAAAAATCATTCAATCTCATCCTTCTGGCCATATTTCTGGTTTTTCAGTGCTTGAAAGTCAGATTCTTTCTCTCCACTAAAGTGAAACCATTATCACATATTATATAGGGGACATCACTTCGGACTGAGATTCATCCAAAATAGGCTGACTCAGAGCAGCCCAACGGTAGGTGTTTTATCTACGGAGTTAATGTAACAGCGACTTCGTGAGTTTTTTTTTTCAACTCCAACAGAATTAGACTGAGATCTTATTCTTCCTTTAACTGATGTAGGTTTATTAGATTTTTCATGTAAGTTTAAGTTTGTTTTAGCCATATCCGAAACTTTTTGACCTTTGTAGATAATGCTCCATTTTCAATGTATTTGATCAATTCCTTATTCTTTCTCTCAAGCTTGGAACTTCACGTCGAAGGTTAGAAATCTCAAGTCTCAGATTATCCATCTCAGGCACAAACAGATCAGAGAATGATTGGCAATGACCTCCCCGATGCAATTCATAGCTCAACTGACATTCGTCCCATATCTGAAAAAGAATCCCCGAAATTAAATCAGTTTTGGAGGTTATGTTGGCTGGCAAACATCCTCACACACCCAAGACTTAATTGATCCGGATTTTTTTAATACCTCTAGTTTATCCACAGTTATTTAACACACTGTGAATGATAGAAATGAAAAGTATTCCTAAAACACTGAATTGAATCATCATAACGACTTTAAGCATTTGCCACAATAAAGTTATACTTATTTCTGGAGAAGAAAAATATGGCGCCGCGACGATTGGCGTCTTGATTTCTTACTTCGTTTTTTATGCTCATCTCAAGTCAAAATTGACCTGTACCAAATACCGTAAACAGAATAAAAAAATATTCATCCCTTTCCGAAGAAAATAGGTTACCAAGTTAAGTGAATCACCCTGTACAAAGTTGTGCCTCTAATGTTGCAAGTGTTTTAAAATCGTTTTATACGCGTGTATCAGACTGTTTTGTTTTTAGTTTGCTAAACAGGGTGTCTACTTTTAAAGTGTACACACTTCGAGGGGTGATTATACAAGTGATTTGCAATAAAAAATGGTCATATAACACATGGTCGAAATGTTTACGGTTATTCTTCAATTTAACATTTCTTGATTTCACGAAAAATTTCAAGTTTTTCCCTACAAAGATCATAATTAAGTTTTTCTTATATACTCATCAAATTTGACCACATATTCGGAAAGAATAAATAAATTTGCTACAAGATGAGAGAGTCTGATGTGTGCAGAAAACACTCTTATTGCAGGCGTGGTAAGGAGAACAGTCATGAGAGGAGAACTTTTCGGACCACTTATACTTACCGATCAATTTGATGCTGAAGAATTCATCACATCATTCGAGCAACTCGACAGACATATTCGATGAAATGCACCTATCTAACAGATAAAATGTCTAGTTTCAAATGAATGGCTGCCCAGCACATACCGATTTGGAAATTCACATCGAACACATACGATATACAGTGCATCCACAGAGAATTCTTCTCTCCAGTTGCACAGATGAATAGGCGAGATAATCAAGTGCGATAACTGAATGAATTCAACTGTCTTACTGCAAAAATCAAGTCTTGTCTCTCTCTTATCGCAGTATGGTAGGGAACCCGCACTGCACGTATAGAATTTTTAATTTGTCAGGCTGCCCGTAATACTCGATTCAGTATTTACTGTTGCCTACCATACTAAAGAATTACGCTCCTCTAAACGATAAGAGAGAGACAAGACTAGAATAATGAAGCAAGACAACTGAATTCAGTGTGTTACAGCAAGTGATTGTCTAGACTATTCATCTGTGCAACTGGAGGGAAAAATTCTTGTCTGATGCATTGTATATGGTATATTTCAGATGTGAATTTCCAAACCTGTATAAGTCGTAATGTCAAGATCTATTCAATGAATATATTGCGATACAATGGATTGGAAGATACGGTCAGATGGCCATCGAAGAGCCCCGATCTTACGCTTTTGATTTTTATATCTAGAATACTTTGAAACACTCAGAAAGTATATTTAATTCGTTTTCAGACTAGGAAGGATCTCATCAACAGAATAAAATTAAGTTGTGCAGAAATGCGTCAGAAACTTTGTAGAGTTGTAAATTCAGTACAAAAACGATGTGGTCAAATGTATTGAAGAACGAGGTCCATTTCTTCGTTACTATTTCGATTCAAGATAAATTAATGATTTTCGTAAAACTATATTAAAATCGATCACGAAGAGCTTCGAAATAGAGCAAATTTAGTTCGGAATTTAGACTTTTTCGTTGTTATCATGTTAGCCATGATATTATAGCGGAGAATGATTAGCTAGCACAAAAGTTGATATGTCATTCGAGAGTAACTAAATGAGCTATTTTTTACTAAAGAGAAATAGTTCGCATAATGATTAATATATAATATCTAAGAAATATTGAAAGATGGCAATCGTAAAAGGTGAAAAAACTTCCAAATTTGAAATCATTTCATCGAAAAGTTTAAGAGTTATTGAACTTTGAAATTTCACTCATGAGGTAATGTTTCTTGATCACTTCTTGATCGCCCTGTATGACCGTGCCAAGCAGAGATTTAAAATTTTTCTCATTCATTGATTCGTTGTGGGTACGAAAATGAAAAAAAAAACATAACGTTCACCTACAGGGTGTTCCAATATTCTTGAATAGAAAAAGCCCGAAATTTTTCTAATCCGGATCTGATTATTAAATTTCTGAATTATTAAAAAATGGCAATCGTAAAAGGTGACAAAACTTCCAAATTTGAAATCATTCGGTCGAATAGTTCAAGAGTTATTGAACTTTGAAATTTCAGCCATAAGATGAATATCACCCTGTATATCCCAAACAAAGGCCCTCAAACGATTAAAACCACTTATTGCGTGTCCTCCTTGATGTCCTTGATTCATGGTATCCGTTTGTCGCATTCTTCCTGGCCTGGGACACCTGTTTCTGCGTGTATGTCCATCTAGCAGTGATACAGATTCAAACGTATTTAACAAAACTATACTAGTTCTGACACTATAGTATATGAAAGTAGTTATTAACGAGAAGAAAGATTGTGCAAGAACACCGAGAGATCATAATATATAGGAGAATTGACACAGATACAATGAGCCTGAAACAAGATTCGTTTTATGCGTCTGCCTCAATTCAGTTTTAGTTTTTGGGAAAAAATCAGACAAATGACTTTAATATTCCCTTTAATTATTTCATTTATTCTCATTGATTTGATATTTTCTTTCAATTCAGTATACTGTCTATTTTCTTGCTTCTAATCTCACTTTGAATCCCTTAGATGGTTTTGTCGTCACATTCACTGTCAGCTCTACGTCTTATCTTTTATAATCTGTTTTGACTATAAAATGTCTTATAATCTTGGATAACATCAATTTCATGAGCAACATGGAGTATCCTATACCTGAACATAAAAATTTATTTGATTATTCAAAACTCAGAAATATCAAAGTAAGGAAAAGTATAATATTAACCTATACAGTTTCTGGGTCCTCCGGAAAACGGTTAATATGAATATGGGTGTTTTTTAGCCCATTCCCTGGTGAAAATCTGTAAGGGTTGAATTTCAAAGGATCTTCCCAATATTTCGGACTTCTGTGTAGATGCAACAGGCCCAATACAAATACAGCATTTTTGGTACCCACAGATCATCTGAAAACCAATATTTTCTTCAGTTTCCAAATTTTTGTTGGAAAAGTTCATTACAACGTAACCGCACGAGGAAAGTCGATCATATAAA